>RJWM01003835.1:0-74339 GCA_004363535.1 Dasyprocta punctata | reverse complement strand
TACCTCAGCCTCCCGAGTGCTGGGATTAAAGGCGTGCGCCACCACGCCCAGCTTCTCTCAGATATATTCTTTCCTTCAGGCTCTTTGGTAATGTTGGCTTGTTTGTCTCATTTAGAACCTACAAAAAGTATTTTATGGAATGCTACCTTGGTGGTCATTAATTCTTTTAGATTATCTTTGTCATAGAAGGATTATTTTACAGAATACAGTAATCTGGGTTGACAATTATTTTATTTTAGAGCTTTAAAAACATTACACCAAGCTCTCCTGGACTTTAAGATTTGTGTTGAAAAATCTACTGTTATTCTGATATGCTTGCCTTTATAAGTTACTTGAAATTTTTCTCTAATGGCATTAGGTATTATTCTCTCTGTTCCAAATTTCTGGAATTTTAACTACGATGTGTCATGAAGAGGATCTTTTCTGTTATGCCCATTTGGGGTTCCATTTCCCTGGGTATCTATTTCAATCCCTAGATTTGGAAACCTTTCTACAATAATTTTGTTAAATAATTTTGTTTATACATTCAGTTTCCTTCTTCAGCCCTTTCTTGACACCAATCTTTCTTAAGTTTGTTACTTTAGAGTTACATAGGAGCTCTCAAATCAAATTCTTGTCATTTATTATTGTTTTTAGAGTGTCAATAAATAAGGGATCTACTACTTCTTTCTTATCATCAAATTCTGATAGTCTCTCCTCTGATTGGTCCTTTCCCACTGGCATGGCTTTCAGTTTTGTTTTTCATTTCCAGGATCTCTACTTGATTTTTTTAAATCTCTAATTCTTTACCAAAGCGGTTATTCATATCCTGTACTGTCTTAATTAATTCTGCTACTGATTTTTGTCTTTCTTAAATTCAACTATCAGTTTATTAACTGAATCCTTCATTTGTTTACTTATATTCTTTTGAATTCACTATTTATATCTTCTTTGGTCTCTTTAATCATTTGAACTACTAGCATTTTTGATCTTTATCTAGAAATTCCTCCCTTTTTAAGTCTGTGAATGTAGCTTTTGGAGAGTTAAGAATTTTTGGAGGCATCTTGTTGCCTTATTTTCTACTTCTAGTGTTTTTGTGTAGAGGGATTCTAATGAGTTAAGGTAGAAAACTGCCACTACTGTAGAGATCTCTTCAGTTAGTGGATGTCTCATTGTGATGTGACCTTAGCTTTCAATATGTTTTGGTTTCCCTGCACTTATTCAACCTACTCAACATATTACAATCAGCTCCCACAAGTCTACTCTTTCTATGCCATACCAGCTGAGCATACCACACTAAACCTTCTGGCCATATCACTCCTTTCGCTTTCTGCACCATGCAATCATTCTGTACGTAACACTTTTCTCCAGCTTTCTGCACCATACTTGGTTTCGTTTTTTGATATCTGAAGCAATCGTTCATAAGCATCCAAAATTATTTCAAAATTTCCATTTGTTTTGTTCTATTTCATTTTCTGTATAGAAATTCCTCCTTACGTTGTTAATTTTGTAAAACATTTTTTTCTGTTATTACTTCTTTTCTATACTTAATGCTTTTCTCTATCTCCATATATCACTCTATCCTTACCTTTCCAAGGTATCAAGCTGTCTTGGTTACTTTTCTCTCGTTGCTGAGACAAAATACTTGATGCCCAAAATGAAGGAAGGAAAGGTTTACTTAACTTACAGTTTTTGGTGGTTTCAGTCCATACTCAGCTGGCTCCCAGGCAGGGTGGCACAGCCAAGGGGCAGCCATTCAGGATGGCCACAAGCGACAAGTGAAAAGGGCAAAAAGGGCAAAACATGCGTCCTTCCCTCTCTTATATAGTATGCCAGATAACCACCTCTGGGTGGGTACAGCACTCACACCACCAATCCCAGCGCTAGACAACCAACCAATCACAAATGCTAGACTCAGCTGCCTCTATAACTGCATGAGGCTTGGGGGCCATCCAAACATAAACCATAACACAAGCCAATAGAACAGGCAGTCTTCTATAATTTTTCTTTTTTTTTCATTAATTTTACTTAAGTATACATTTATATTTATGCACAAACACACGTTCAGATCATTGACTGACAATGATTTATAAAATTTACAAACATGTTTATTCTCCAATTTTCTATTCTTATTCAGTAAAACCTGATAAATGTTTCTCCAAGTCAACTGGAATAAATCTAACACATCATTGTCAGGGGTTATATCATAAAATACCAGTAGATGTATCAAAATGTATTCAACTCTTTCCAATACTTGGTAGTTCTCATTTAACACACTTCATGGCCTCTCTTTGGCATATTTAAATTAACAGCATCACTACTTTTACATCTGGAGCCATTATTAAGTAAAGAGGGTTAAACAGCACACTTAAACATAAGCATTGCAATATCAATATCCAGTTGCTCAGTCAACACTGGAAAACTCTGTTGGTGAATACTCTAGCAGTGAACAAGACAGAGAGACACTTAAAAGAGAAAGAGGCCAACAGAGTTGGGAGGTTTGATGCAATCTATCTGATAACTGACACAGTATTGTACAAGGTGACTAGGTGAGTAATACACAGCATCACACTAGACAAAGTGATGATTTACATCCTGGGTGGAAAAGAGTGAGACAGCATAAGATTTCATCACACTACTCAAAATAGCACACAATCTAAAAGTTACAAATTATTTATTTCTGATACTTTCCATTTAATATTTTTAGATGGCAACTGACCACAGGGAAACTAAGACTACAAAAATCAAAACCAAAGAAAAGTTGAGGAGAGGGTCTATGAAAGCCTACCTAGTTAGTGAGAAATCTAAAAGAAGAGAAAATGGTGGGTCACAGACAGGGTGGCCTGGGGAACAAGCAAATGAACAAAAACATAAGGGTCAACACACAGTGGGAGGATCTTAATATCCAAGTTCACAAGTCTCATGGGCTATTTGCAAGGAAAGAGGCACTAAACGACCAAGCAAGATGGAAAACTTGGTTAGTTGCTATCAGCCAGCTTTTATCACTAACCACAACTGTGCAGGAAAAATGGGTCCATGAATGGAGTAGCAACACAGACGGAAACTATGATGGCCCCAAATCATGATCTCCTCAATCACCAAAGCAATGCTAACCTGCCATTAAGTTACCAACTTGGAGAGCAGTCATTCTACCCTATAGGTGATTCTAGATATGGATCTGACTTCCCTGTCCACAAGACTTCACACCACTGCCCTAGAGGTTACGGTGTTTGAGTCTCCAACAAGAGCTCTCATATAGTATCATCTCAGATCAAAGTTCCTACTCTGTCGCACTGGAAGTTCAGGAGAGGGCATAGTGGCGTTATGGCCACCTATCTGAAAAACCTCACACTGCCCAGAAACGGTAAGTCTGATAAAGAGATAAAATAGCCACTTTTAATATAGGTTTTATTTTTCAGGGCAGTGTTAGGTTTTCAGGAAAACTGAGGGCAAAGTGTAGAGCTTTCAGATAACTCCTGCTTTCACATATCCAAAAAGTTTCCAACACCATCTACAACCTGCATACAAGGTACAATAAAAAAATGACATTTAAATTTTTTAAAAATTTATTACATTAAAGAATACGCTACATCTGTCTTGAAATATGCTTCCTCAATCCAAGCATACTCATTATTCTTGCCAGTTTCTGAAACAGTTCTAGAAGTCCCCTTTTGTGTCTTTAGTTACACTGCCTAAATAGATTCAAGACAAATTTCATGATCATTTTGATTTTAGTGAAGAGCAAACTCTTAGCAATACCAGGTCTGGTGAATAAGGTGTATGAGGACACGCCATAATAATTTTATGAGCCTGTCTTTCTATTGGAAGTACTCGGCAGGAGCGTTCACCATACTTTTTATCATATCTCATAAAGACACTCACAAAAGAAAACTTACTGAACCACTTCAGAAAATGATTAGAATGATGGGATAAGTGTAGTCAAAGTGAGGGGGCATATTTTTACGTGGCCTACTGGCAATGTGCCTTATACTGTAATAATTCTGTAAAAATTTAAACATTCCTATTTGTTTTGATCACCCTTTGTAAAAGTGGAACATTTGTAGCAATTAATGAACTTACATCAATACAACATTATCACCATAGTCCAGAGTAATCACAATGATTCGTTTTTGGTGTACATTTAATGGCCTTGGACAAATGCAAAATGACATATACTTCATATGCTCACCATTACAATATTTAATCATGGATGTTACATTGATGTAAAAATCTTCTGTGCTCCACCTACTCATCTTTGCCTTTTCCTAATCTTGGTAACAATTGATCATTCTGCAAATTCAATGGTTTTGCCTCTTCCAGGTGTTACATAGTTGAGATCATATAAAATGCAGTTCTTAAACGGTTCTGGCTTTTCTATCAAGTAATTTGTCTTTACAATTTCAAACATGTTTTCTTATGACTTGATCATCCATGTTCTTTTCACTCTTGAGTAATATTCCATCGCTGTGGTTGTACCACAGTTACTTATCCATTCACTACTAAGGGTATTTTGACTGCTTCCAAGTTTAGGCAATTATAAGTAAAGCTGCTATAAATGTCCACATGTAAGTCTCTGTGTGGACCTAAGTTTTATACCCTGATTAGTAACCACAGTATGACTGCTGTATCATATGATAAGAGTATATTTACCTTTGTAAGATACTATCAAACTGTCTCCTAATGTAGTTACTCCATTCTGCATTCGCATCTGCAATAAATACAAGTCCTTGTCCAATATCCTTCCCAGCAATCGCTGTGCTCAGTGTTCTGGATTTCAGTCAGTCTCACAGATAAGCAGTGGCATCTCATTTCCTTCATGGCATATGCTGTTCAGCATCTTTTCATATACTTATTTTCAAACTCTCTATCTTCTCTGGCAAAGCATCTGGGTCTTTTGGCCATGTTTATTGGGATAGTTCATTTTCTTATTGTTAAGTCCTTTGTATATTTTAGTAACAGTCTTTTTATCAAAACTGTAAATGTTCCCAGATTGTGGCTTAATTTCTCATTCTCTTGATAACAAAATACTTTTCAAATAATCATTGTATTGAAATATGGTTCACACATCAGAAAGTATTCCTTTTTTAAGAGTTCAGGTTAATGGTTTTTAGGATATATATGGAAATGTGTCATCATAACTATGTAACTTTTCATTATTCCAAACATTTTCATTACTCAAAAACACAACAAAACAAAACCTCTGTACTCTGTCTCTCCTCTTTTGATTTCCTCCACAAGTTCCCAGCAACCATTAATATACTTTTTTATCTCTGGACTTGCTTATTCTGAGCATTTCACACAAATACAGTCATAAAATATGTGATCTTATGTGACTACTTCTCTCAACATTGTTTCCAAAGTATACTGATGAAGTACTTGTAATTTTTTGTGGATGAAAAATATTCATTGTATTCATATACCATACTTCGCTGGATAAATATTCATCAAATGATGAATGTTTAATTTTTTCCTCTTTGGGCATATAAGAAAAGTGCTACCATGAAATTTGTGTACCAATTTTTGTGTGAATGTAAGTTTTCATCTCTCTTGGCTACAGACCTAAGAATGCAACTGCTAAATCTTATGGTATTTCTATATTTATCATTTTCAGGAACTGCCAGACTGAGTGAATACATCATTTTACTAACCTACAACAATGTATGGGAATTCTAACTTCTCTTCATCGTTGTCAAAACCAATTAAGTATTTTTTTAAATTTTAGTTATCCTAGTGGGGGTGAAATAAACCTTTCTATGGTTTTGATTTGCATTGTCTTAATGGCTGATGATACTGAGCAAGTTTTCAAAACCTTAGTTGTTATTTGTATATATCTTTTATACATCTATACTAATTCTTTGCTCATTCCAACTGGTTTTTTTGTCTCATTTTATACTGCTCTTTTGTATGCTAGATAATAAGTCCCTTACCAGATATAAGATTTACAAATATTTATTTCATTTTTTGAGTTGTATTTTTACTTTTACGTGGTATCCTTTAGACACAAAATTTCTTAATTTTGATGAAATCTAACCTCTCTTTTTCCTTTTGTCACTTGGGGTTTTGTTGTCATACATAACAAATCACTCCCAAACCCAATATCACGAATATTTACACTTATGTTTTCCTTTGTCAGTTTTATAATTTTAGTTGTTACAATTACACCTTTAAGTAATGTGGTGGATAGTGTGAGGTATTGGTCTAATTTTTTTTTTCATGCAAGTATCCAACTGTGCTACCAATATGAAGTTATTTTGAAGGTATTCTTGAAAATCAGCACATACAAGATTTTCTACAAAGATGCCACATCACCCAGCAGGACAAGGAATGCACTCTAAATCAATCACTAATAACCGGTGCTCGGTTCTTAACAGGAAGAACATGTAGTTTAAGATGAAGGAGCAGAAGCAAAATGGCCACACTTAACACGAATCTCTGTGACCCACATGAGAAATTTCCCTTTTTTTTTAAATTTGCTGAAACTCTTAGGGTTTAAAAATCCTTGTTCTTAGACAGAATTTCCACCAGGAAACACAGTCAGAGGACCACTAAGCTTCACACAAAACTTTCTAACCTGTCACTTCAGGACATTCATGCCAAAAGATCAACAAAGAAAGAAGCACAGGAAATGCCATCCAAAAACAATCTAGAATGGATCAAAAGGATAAAAAAAAAATTATACATTTCTACTTTGAGACCGGCTGTTGAGGTGAAGGCTGTATTTTGTGCCATTAGCTGTGCCCCTGTTAGTTTCTCCAGGAATAGAGACCACCAAGAATACTCAACAAACTGCTTCCAAACCAAAGTGGACGTGTGCAACACACAGTGTGGACTGTGGCGCCCCACCCTCCTCGGAACGTGGTGTTCATAATAACAGATGGCAGAAATACAGGTGGCTGGTGGCTCTCAGCTGGGTTTCTCTTCAAGAACTGACCACAGTCAAAGGGCATTGCCCAAGTCACATCTCCCTTTTCAGGTACAAGCTTCAGGCAATCACTGGTCTTTACAAACTGGGTGAAGGCCCAGTCCTTTGGCTCAAGGCCGGCAAAGTCATCTTGTGGAATCATTGTAAAAATTAAATGGGAAAAAAGGAACAGAGATAGGTGCAAGTTTTGGTGCAATGAATCTGCATTTGAGTCCTTGACCTGCAATTTAAATATTATCTCTTTGACCTTGAGTAAATACCTTAATATTTCTAAGTGCTGATTTTTTCATCCTTAATATGGGTTAATAATCATAACTGCTTGGGCATCATGTTAAGAATGAAGTAACCCAAGGCATAAAATGTACTAAGCATAGAGCTCAATAATATCAGTTATTATTATTATGATAAGTAATATTATTATTGTAAGTAATATTAGGAAGAAGCACACCTGAAAGAGTTTAAGGTCCAGACCTGACACTGTTTAAACCTTTCGAAGTTTCCTTGTCTGCACTGGATCTGTTTTCTTCCCATCAAAATGAAGAAAGCAGATGAAAAGTCATTAAGCTATCTTTCTGCTCCAAAAAGTCATGATTCTTCAGTCGCAGAGACCCAAATGATTTGCATCAGTGGGTTTTTCAGGATTAACAACCCCTGAGATGTTGATGATTCCTCTGCAATGAAGGAGAAACACTGGCCACCCCAGCTCCTCTGGGGCCTCATTAGAGGCCTGCTCCCAGCAGCGTGGAGGATGCCTCGTTATCAGGAGCTCTGGCATGTGGCAGTTTCTGTGTACCTGGTGCTTACGCAGCCTACCTCTACCAGCAGGGAGCTTGGTGCCTGGCAGTCAGTCCTCACAGAACTGAAGGGTAAACATAAAAGATTAAAATAAAATAGGCACACACAACCAACCTAAACCAAAATTAAAGAAATAAAGAAATGCAATGCTGAGCACAGGCTGAGTCCTTGTGCACTGCCCCAAGGGGCTGGGGATATTCTGCCTTCTTTGAAGAATTGAAGAGGTAGTTATTCTGGTTTATTTCAATTTCTTTTCCTTATCTTTAGATGGCTTCCTGCTTACACTGTACAATTCCTTAACATAACAAAACAAAATTTTGTGCTTTCTCAAAATACATTTCAGTGACTCATGCACTTCATGAAGGCAATAGTCTCCAATATAATGAAATCATTAATATCTGAAATATGGGGTCATGGGGATGCAAATATTCCGAGATATTTCACACATTTCTAAGCCCAAAATGTGAGTCCCAGAACACACATCTACAAGGAAATTAAGATCCTGTATTATCCATCTGTCTGCTTCTACTCCTGTCCTCTCAGCAACCAATGTCTGAAACCTACATCAGAACATGTCTCTCCCCTGCTTAGGTCCACCTAAATGTCCCTTACCATTATCCACAAAGCACAATCCAGACCATGGGGTCGAACAACCCACATGTTATGGTCCAGGCTGTGCCACTGGGCCCCTAGCTGCTTTATTCCATTCTAACCACAGTGACCATCCTTCTGTTCTTCAGACTATTTAATTCCATCTTCAGGGCATTTGTAGTTACTGCAATTGCTTTCCAAATCATCCTCCCATCACACCCGCCCTGAGCTTAATTTTCTTGTAATGTTTCTGGTCTCTGCTCAGTAGACACCTCCCTTACAGAAGTGTCCGTCTCACTTTCCTCAGCACGAAGCATTGCTATGTTGATCTAGCAGCAAGTCAGCCTCCTGAGTTTCTAACATTCTCTTATTTTTAGTTAGGTGTTTATCTCCTTTCAACTAGAATGGAAGTTCAATATTACTAGGTGCCACTACTATATCCTCATCGACCTTTATAATACTTCAAGCATAGTGAGAATTCAATAGGTACTTGTCAAATCAATTTTTGAAATTAGTGTTTCAAGGGGAAGTATCTTCCCATATATTCAAACAATACAATCATGTTCTCATTGGAATTTATTCTTATTTCTACCAACCATATATTTCATAAACAGAAAGGCTGAGCTGGATTTAGAATTAGAAACACAGGTTCCCATGATCTTTACAAATAATGTCTAAGCACTGTGAAGTAAGTTGTTCTCACAATCCTGGCTCATCCAAGACAGTAACTTATCTAACCCCTGGGAACTGAGATCGTGGCAGCCACTTGGCATTTTCCCCATATTTCTCCCTGCCACATCATTCTTATTCCTAGCAAAAATGATTGGCAAAACAAAATGTTAACACATTTGCAGGTATAGACTCTCGTATATATAGCTTCTGTGAAAATAAACACATTCAAAGTTTTACACAGAATTAGGACCTGATTTTGTTGCAATGGTGTTATTTTCATAATATCTCCAAACTTTTTGTTTTCTGTTCTTCAATTTTTAATGTCGTTTCCTCCCCTTTAATGTTGTTTCCTCCCCTTTTAATCTTTCTTTTCGTATTTGCTTCATAAACTTCAAAAAGAAAAAGCACAAATATCATTGTTATTTCTTCTCTGTTTGCCTAAGAACTAGATGCTATGGCAACAGCATTCAGAAAATGATCATTGAAAATAATTAGGACTTAGACATGAACACAAATTACACCCAGGTAATAGACTCAACAGGAAAAATGAGGGCCTAATGATGAAGACAAATGCTTTTGCTCCACAAGTTCCTGGTATGCCTGAGGTCTCTACACTCCTGGAAACACTGACTGCATACTTTTCCTCCTCTGTTGTCTCCTTTTTTACTACCCCTCACCCCTGAACTCTAATTGGATGCTTTGTGGTAGCCCAACACCAGAGAGCTTTTTCCTACGTCATCGCACAACTTTCACTTAACTGTTCCACCTGCACAGTAACTTTTCCAATCCTTTCCTTCAGATTAGTTCAGACAAAACAAAAGAAAAAAATAATACTGTATTTGACCTTAAAGTGGATCACTTGAATTTTGGTGCAATTAAAAGCAGCTGAAATGTAAACCCCACAGTGAGCTTCTACTAGAAAGGCTAAGAGACACTTAGGCGTCCCTGGCATGCAAAGAGATAATGCCCATTTGAGAATAATGATAAAGCAGCTGCAGATGTTCAGTCAATTAGATTGCCTGATTAGCTCAACATTCCAATGCATCATGCAACTCAATAACGGATTGTCCCACTGTTGGTTTTCTGAGAGCAAGGCTTTAAACAGCATACCCACTGCAGCTGCTAGCCCCATCTATTTGTTTCTGTACGTTCCACTGCTCACTCCCCACACACTTAGTGTTTCTCTTGGTTGCCAAGTCGCAGATGTTTCTGCTTTCTCATTTCCCCTCTTTAGAATACCTTTTTCATTTGAAACCCAATAACCCAATGGAAAAAAATCCATATTCGTTCTTCCAATTACGAGAGCTGAAAACAGCCACATCTCTGCCTACTGGAAAGGTTACATCTACAAGTACCAATCTGCACAGTGTTATTATTTAGTAATACTGGAATCCAACTTATAGTTACCCCACTTCCTATCATAGGTGGAGTAGCCTCTTGTCATTCTTATATGGATAGCCAGCATTCTCACTTCATACATATGAGACTCTTTCTTAAGTTTTGAGACAGAATCCTCTAGAGCTCCAGCTGCCAGAACCTCCTTTTCCCTAGGCCACTATGCAGCTCCAGTGAAGCATCTGATCTAGACTCTGACAAGTAAAGGGAACCACTCCCCACTTTGATAGAAAGATTATGGCACAATGATAGCAAGCCCAGGAAAATTCAGCTTAGTAAAGAACCGCACTGGTGACAGCACCAAGCGTTTTCCAGAGAAAGCACAACACTAGTAACTGAACATCCATAACACCGGCTGTGAGGCCCAGGGTGCTCCTTAATGTTCTTGGCTCTGTAACCCCTTCACTTAGCTTGGCTCTCTGGCCTTCGCAGATAATTTCTCCTGGATGCACTCAACATCCTCTCAACAGAATTTCACAGGTTCCCTCTCTACTGATATCAACAGTCAGTTTCAACTGCTTGCAATTAAGAATCCAAATGCAACCAGTATAGAACAATGATGTGTGACCATTAGAGAAGAGGCTGATACAAGAAAACACACTGGTACATTGGCCCAAATGAGACAGAAGATTATTTTCCTCTTCCTTAAAAATCCAGAGCTAAGCCACAAAGTATTCCAGGGATCTAGATTGCTTCTAACTTATTACACCATCTTCCTTTTCCAGGCAAATTGACCTTCTACCGCTGCCACATTCTAATCCAAGGGGAAAAGGGTATTAGTAATCTTCTCTGCAAATGTTTCCTACTGCTATTTAGTGGATTCAAGCAACAGAAGCTTATTATTTTATAATTCTGGAAGTCAAAAGTCTAAGGTGTGTCTTCTGGGGTAGAATAATGTGTCCACAGATCTGTTCTTTCTGTAGCTGTAGTGAAGAATTTGTTTCCTTGCTGTTTCCAGCTTCTAGAGATTGACAGCCCTCCATGGTTCATGGTCCCAGCCTCTACCTTCAAAACACCATTCTGTACCCACTGCTTCCACAATTAGATCTTCTCTGACTCTGATCATCCCACCTGCTTTTCCATGGACCCTGTGACTACACTGGGCCCATCTGCATAATCCATGATATCATCTCAAGATCCTTTAATTACATATGTAAAGTTCCCTTTGGCATGTAAGGTAGCATAATCAGAGGTCACAGTGATTAGGGCACAGTCACATTTGGGGAACCATTATTCAACCTACCACAGCATGGAACCCAAGAGTGAAACCCATATCATTTTCACTCATATCCCACCAACCTGAGGTTAGGTACACAACCACAAGGAAGCTTGGTGAATATGTGCCCTGTCAAAACTTAATGGTACGATATGGGTGAGCGATTCTGAAACCTAAAAGATCAGAGAAACGCAACCTGGCATGTCAGTCAGGGCTGTCCTGGAGGGAATGAGATGGCAAATTCATATGGTACACTTGAGAAAAGTTTAACAGAAGGACTATTCACAAGTACATGAAAACATCATGGATAACCTACATGAGAAGGTGACCCATACTGAAGGTAGCAACACCTAAGAGTTGTATCAACCCTAGGTCTGATGTGGCAAAAGGAGAGTACACTAATGTCTTAGGGTGACTGTGACAAATGATGACAAATAGGTTCAAACAATAAAATTTATTATCACGATGTTCTAGATGAGAGAAACCCAAAATGATGATGGTGTCAGTGAGGCCATGCTCCTTCCTCTCAAGGCTCTAGGGAAGAATTCTTTGCCTTTTCTAGTTTTTGGTGATGCTGGCAAGTCTTGGCCTTCTTCAGTTTGTGGCATCATAAAGCTAATCACTACCTCTGTCTTCACATATTCTTTTTCCTCTGAGTATACTCCTCTGGTTTTCAAGTTGGATCTCTCTCTCTGTCTCTCCCTTCTCCCTCTTTCCCTCCCTCCTTCCCATACATCCTCCCAACCCCTCTCCCTCTCTTTTCCTCTCTCTCCCTCCTTAAAATGACACTAGTCTTTGGGTTATGGCACATCTAAATGCAGTAAACTCATCTTAACCTGATCTGTAAAGACTATCTCCAAATATGGTCACATTCACAGGTACAGGACACAAGGACTTAACTATCTTACGAAGGACCTATATAGGTTACCAGGCACTGGACAGGGGCCTTCCTGCATAAAAGACCTATCCTCTCCAGCTCAGGAATGAAGCCATCTTACAGCAACTCACCATGAAAGTAGTTGTTGTAATACACAATCTAACCATACTCTCCTCACACCCTGACACCCTGCTTTCCAGTGGCTAAATCCAACTAGAATCCAAGGCAACAAAGCAAATGCAGCAGAAAATTCCAGAATAGCCATCCATAAAAGTCAGCTTTTTGGGACATGTTGCAGGCTGGAGATGGTTGTAGTATGGATACAGAAAAACAGATTCTGCCCGAGGGGACACAAAACATCTCAATCACAGTCATCTTTATGAATACAATACCTAAAAGCTTAACAGACAGTTGAAATCAATTAAATATGTTTTGTTTTCTACATTTTTTTTGTGGTGCCTAACTAGATTTATTATACCTTAAGCATTAGAGTGACTACAAAATGTAAAAGATGATAGATATTGTGGCTTAGCTACCAAGGAGCAGGGGTACCTGACTACCTTTCAAAAGAAGGGAAACTTTCACCAATCTTAAGAAAAATTGTGGAACCTTGTCCACAGGATTATTTCCTCTGCTAACACCCTGATGATACTTCTGGGTACCTATTTTCAAGACTTTCAGAGTGGCACAACAACACACACAGTGAAACAAAAAGAAAGTTTTTGACAGGCATTTTCAGAGTATGTGAAAAAGCTAGAAGAATAAAAATGAGGGAGCAATTAGCTAGGTTCAATACTCTATTGACTATAATTTACGAGAATCCTTTTCCATAGATAACTGTAATCCATGGAAACTAAATATTAAAAAAAATAATCTGCATTAGCATGATTTTAACAATTCCTAGTCATTCTCGGTAAAGTAGGAGTTACTGATTGAAGCCCACTGGTGATTTCTCCCAAGACCATTCTTGATCACAGCCCACAAATTTTCTAACCAAAATAAAAAGAAAACTCTAAGCATTTTAGAGTCATTAACATCAACTTTCTATTTTTGAAAAGCAGATTACTAGTACAGTCCCATATGTAAATACTCATTCCCTTAATACATTTTTCAAAACTGTATGTGACATTTAGGTAGAGATTCCGAAATGACTCAGTTGAGGCAAACAGAATGTCTCCTCCGTATCTGAGAAAGTTTAACGTATGCTCTAACAGCGATAGCCTTTGTGTCCATGTGTACATAGGTAAACGTATGCATGTTCATGGGAAAACAATTTCTCTCAGTATTTGTCCATGTGGACAAAATCTCATTAATCTCATATGACTCCTTCTTACTCCCCTGTTTCATGAGATACAGGGTGAATTACCTGCCTGGTATATTTGGAAACAATAACCCGAACTAACTCAGCTTGTTCCATGTATCCCTGACTTTGCTTGAACTGCAACCCTCCTGAATTAGACTATGTGGCATAAAACCAAACTCAATTCCCATTATGATTTAGATCTAGAATGTTCCTCCAAAATCTTGTGTGTGGAGGTAACTGGATAATGGGGGTGCTATGCTCATCAGGAGATTAATATAAGTTCAGTAGCTGAATGTGCTTTTAGGATTTGGGTCCTCACTGGAGATGGGTCACTGCGCACATGACAGATGGGTTGATTCTTGTTGCCAAGTCCTCTCTTCTCTCTCTCCTTCCTGGCTTCTGTGGGATGGGCAACAGGACTCCACCCCAGCCTCTGCAATGCTGTTTCTGCCTTCAAGTCAGCCAACCACGGACTGAAACCATGAGCCAAATAAACCTCTTCACCATTAAGCTGTGGGTGGTGGGTATTTTGTCAAAGGATTCTATGTTTGCATGTAAGTGAGTAGAAAAAACAGTTACCTACTGTTAACTTGGGGTTCAGCCCTAACAAGCCCATGTATTCAAGTGAACCATATCTCCGCTTTCCAGGATGGCTTTTTCCAGTAAGAAAGCTGATAATGGCTTCTAAAACCTCTTCTGCGTTTCACTTCCCGCTGTTTGTCAGAAGGTGCGTAGACAAAGGATTTCTATTTATTGGAGACCTTTGGTAACCCATCCTAGAATGCTATGACATGCACATAAAAATGTCTAATTTGGTGAAACACATGATGTTGTCATTACACCAACCTGGGGCTTTGAGTCCTGGGCCTTAGTGTACAAGGAAAAATAAATGAATTTAGATGGTTAGACAAAATTTATGTGAGGTTATAAGGGTTAAAGAGCTATGCCGCAGAAAGGAAGATTTAACTCAAGGGCCTTACAATGCCTCAATTATTTTTTCATCATCAGGACATAATACTCAACACCTCCAATTTAAGGGAGGTTAGGTTTCTTTGTGCTCACATTTTAGGAGTTTTAGTCCTTGCATAGTCGGCAGCCTGGTGGAAGGGCTGTGGTAGAGGAGAGCTGCTCGCATCATGACAACCAAGATGCAGAGAATCAAGAAAGGAGTTAGGAATAGAGATTCAACACTTCTAGATCATGCCACAGTGACCCACCTCTCCTGACTGGACCCAACCTCCTAAAAAAAGTCAGCTAGAATGACCCATCATCTAATCACGTTCCAAACACATGAGGGTTTGGGGCTGTTTGGGATCTAAACCATTACATACAGTGGCATGAACTTGGAGGGCTTACTAGATAGCGTGGGTAGTCTCTCCTGGTTCACTTAGCTGAGGTGTAGCTCACAGGCAGTGCACATGCTCAGCATATGCAAGACTCTGGGTTCAATCTCTACTACAAAAAAAATATAAAAAAAAGATTAGCTTGGCTCTTCACTCTCCAGGTTCTGTGTGGCTAGCTCCCAGTTTCCATATGCTTTACATGTAAACACTTACACCTGCTACCTAGGGCCGCCCTTGGAGTCCTGTCTTTGTATTACAGGAACTCTTCATCTTTCAAAGCATAGGAAAACTTATGGGGTGAGCAAAAGCCAGTGGCTGAATGATGAGGAAGGATGGAAGACAGTTACCATCCCAGAAAGTCAAATAAAGCTGGGAGTAAAAGCTGTACACATCAGAGCTTCTGATGGGATACCACAGGACTGCCTAAGATTGCCCACTCAGAAGAAGTCTGGATTCTTCTTTCTAACCTTGTTCTCTTCCCTCTCTGCTAGAGTACTCTGAGAGCATTCACTTAAAAAAGAAAACCACTGGCGATCACGTCCTCACCTTGAGTTCAACTTGGAGGAAATTCAATTTAATTTTGAAAAAGACCTGAGCATTGCCCCACTTGAATAGCTGCTTCCAGCAGCTGGAACTAGCAGAGGTTGAACCTTGCAAAAAAAAAAAAAATACTCAGGTATCTGCAAAGGCATGGGCAGCCTGAGCCAGAATGCAGGAAGGGAAAGAGCCTGGATGTCTTCCATTCCGCACTGACAAGGCATGTAGCTTCAAGCTTCAGCACAGATTACTACCACTAAGGAGGTACTGCTGGTTCTGAGAAAAAATACTAAGAGCAAAAGTTTATTCTGAGGAAAATCACTTTCACCTATTTTAGGATCACTGAGCATTACATTCTTAACTGCTCTTAGCATTTCTCCATTTGCTGCATAGAGCTGTAGTGCCCTGTCCAGGCAAGCAACGCAAGGTCACGAACCCTAAAAGACATTCTGTATTTGGGGTTAAATGCTGGGAACTGTGGAAAGACTAAACCTGAAGCCACTTTGGCAGTCCCTGGGTTTAAGAATGGAAAGCTCCCAAATGATGACTTAGAGACTTTAATGTAGGGTCTTTAATTGTTTTTTTCTATTAGTACATGCTTGCAATACATAACAAATACATTCACTGTGGAAAGATGGCTCACATACAAGTCACATCTTACTCCTTTTCACTTCCACTAGCAGTGATGTCAGCCTGGCAGAACATGCCAGAGACTGTAATAGAATTCAAGAGTCTTAGCAAGAGCAATCAACTCCAGTAGCTCCTGGATATAAGATTAAGGAATAGAAATAGCAGTCTTAAACCCAGGGGTTGAAAGATAGGAGAGAGACCTTCCAGCAGAGACAGAAGGCCAGAGAATTCCATAAGAGACAACAGAGCAGCTCTGAGGGTAGAACTGAAAACACTTAATACCTGCAACAAGAGAAATGCTGCATCCAGGGAGAAAGTTCATGGTAAACTCAGTGTGAGAATTAGTGGACATAAAGAGATACAAACAAAATAAGAGAGAAAAGAACTTAAGGAAGACCAAATGAATGCGGTGAAATTTTCTTAACTTTGTGTATTCATTTTCAGTGACTGCACAACACATACTCATCAATTTAGTGGTTTAAAACAGCATATATTTACCGTCTCAAGACACACTCCCTTGAATATGATCTAGGCAGTTTACACTAGCTTTCCGCTCAAAGTACTGCATGGCTGACCACAAGATGTGCTGTTTCCTGAGACTGAGGGTCCCACCCAAGCTGACTCAGGTGGTTGGCAGAACTCACTTCTTAACCTTCATGACACTGAGTTCATCCATATCTTGCCAGCTCTCTGCCGAGGACTCCTCCCTGCTCCTAAACGATGTACTCAGGACCTTGCCACAGGGCCCCTACAGCAGTTCACAACACAGCTCCTGCTTTCTTCTAGACCAAATGACACTCATTTCTCTGATATTCCCCTCTGCAAGCTGCCAGAGCAAATGCCCTGCTTCTAGAGGACTCCCTTGATTAGGTTAGACTCACATAGACAGTCTTGCTTTGATCATAAAATGTCACATTCTCACAGTTGCAATTGCACCTATGCTCGAGTGAATTATATAACACATGCAACACAGTGGGGTGGGGATTCTGGGGACCACCAGAGTACCCTACTTATCCTCTGGTGCAAAAATAAATTAATTAATTCAATTTAAAAACCCTGCAATATCTACACTGCCATTTTCTAAGTTAGAATACTCAGTAACTAAAGGTGATTTTTTTTTAACCAGGTATAGTAAACGTATACTGTTAACCTTTTACTATGAGGTAAGAGTTTGGTTGATGTAGAGAATTCTGCAATGAAACTAAGACACTTTCTAACAGGTCTTCCTGGTCTTAGAGCACAAGCGCTCTTGTATCATTAAATGTTGGACTCTGCTGAACTTATATTGGCTGGATGACAGCTCCAGAGACTAAAGACAAGCATACTTTTTACCCAGTAGTAGTAGGGAAAACACCCTGTGATCATCTTGCACACAATACTAACTTTTTGGGTCCTTAAGAATGAAGACCCTTGTCCTCAATTTCTGATGTCTTCTTCCCTCAGATGATTGAAGAACTGCCAACTGTCCAAAACATTACTTAGAATACACTGGACAAAAGGAATCTGAGGTCCCATTTTTACATAAAAGTTCAAACTTCTAACTGAAAGACCAAGAATTTTATTATTAACTTTAATTCCTTTGAACTTGAATATGTGCAGTATTTAACTTCTAAGAGGATTTCATCTTTAGACTCCACTTTTTCCTTGAGAATATAATAATGGAAAGATAATTCCTTTTTGAATTAGAAACATTGCTGAGATAGCAAAAATAGAATACAACAGAATAGAAATGCCATTGTCCCTTATATCCAAGAATATGTGCTTTCACATGAAACTAGAATTTCTGAATTACATATACATGATATCTGTATATTTGTATTTGGCTAGCATATAAAATACGCTATTGTTCCAGGTTATAATGAGAATACTTTGCAAGCCATTTAATACACAGAATGTGTTTATTATGGTCTCTGGCACATATTAAGCATCACCATGTTTTCCTAGCAATAGCAGCATCTACCTCAGAGACTCTCAAATGAGGTTCAGTACTGAGTCACCCAGTGAGCTTTAGCTCATCTAAGTTTCTCTCATGTGACTGGCTTGGGGCATTTCCAGGGCATCAGGCTTTCCTAAAGGAGGGAAACTAAGTGGTAAACACCTAAGACTTGGATCCCACCACTGTCGCTCACTGGTTATCATGTAACATCGGACCAGCGACTTCTCAGCACTTCAGGCACCTCATGTGGCATGTGGGGATTTCTCCTTTGCTTGCTTTCACAGGGTTATTTTAAGGATTAAATTGCACAACCTATGCAAAGCACTTAGCTCAGTGCCTGTGGCAATGTGTTCACAAAGTGGTAGCTATTAGTCAGATATATTAAATATCTACAACAATGGAAAACACAGAAGTCACACATTTATTGATGCTTTTTGTCAAAATAATTCTGTAATTTATTTAGATCACCTATATTATAAACCATCATTGTATATTTAGAAACTTGAAAACAAAACCCACAGAATTTAGGTTTTTTTCCCTTTCCCAAATATCCATTACGAATACTTTGTTAGCAATATTTTGTCACTTTTCTCTTGTTCAATTACAAGTTGCCAAGTTTGTCTTCTCATTTTCTGGCTTTACATTCATTTGGAGCTGGCTGTAAAATTAAATATCTCATTGGTGTCTTTGGACCACATACTGACCTCTATCTTAACTGCACAAAACCTGCCTCTGGGTCACGCCTTTGCAACTCTTCTCAACTTCTTTAATGTTTCTGAGCCACTGTTAAGTAAACTAAATAGATCACTTCTACTTTTCCACTCTTTTCCTTAAGGATGACCATACCTGCAGGTCATATATATAGTTACTGATGTGTGTACACCAAGTATTTCAGTGCCTTGGAGCTCAGAAGGTAGATAAATTAGAGGAAAATACTGCTTTTCATTAGATTAGCAAAAACAAAAAGAACAGAAAAATCTTTACACATTTGAAGAAGGCAAAGCCTATAGTACTCACTAGAGCTCTGTCTGTATTATAAAAATCTGGGGTAACATAAATGTTTGACAGGGGAGGAATAGCTAATGAAATTATGGTATCAGGGAGAGTGCTGATATAGGCACAAACATATAAATGAATGGAATAACACTGTCCAAAAATAAACATACATCCACTTCACCCTCCCTCAATGTTTGCTACAATCCATAAATTCTTTAAAAAATTACAAAGGCAAATACGTATTGGCAAGGAAATAGCGAAACTGGAAACATTCAATACTGCTGCTAAGGAAAAAAACTAGATCAGTCTCTGTAGTAAATAATCTGTCAGAGCCCCCAAAATTAAACTTAGTATTACCGTATGACACAGCAATTCCATCTCTATTCATATACTCAAGAAAACAGAAAATATGTTAACACAAAACCTTATATGTAAATGTTCAAAGTAGCATTATTTATAAAAGAACCAAAGCTGAAACAACTCAAATTTCCATCACCTGATAAACGGATAAACAAAATATAATATATACATGCATTGGAAGGTTAGCCATGAAAGCAATGTGTTGAGGTATGCTACAAAGATAAACAGTAAAAATACCATGGAAAGCAAGGCAGCCAGGCACAAAAGCCTGATATACCAATATTGTATGATTCCTTTGATATAAAATTTCAGGTATACAAAATCCATAAAGACAGGAAGTATATTACTCATTAATAGGAGATAGTAGATAATAAAATGGAGAATGACTGCCAATAAATCTCTTTTAGGGTATAAAAATGTTCTGAAGTAACCAAGTGGTGCTGTTGACAACTTCTTGTAAATGTACTAAAACCCTCTGAACTGTGCATTTTAAAATGATCAATGAAAGGATTACAATCAAGAATGTATAAAAGAACTTAAAAAATCGGTCCTGCAAGATTTAAAGACCCAATCCAAAAATGGGCATCCGAGATGAACACACACTTCTCAGTAGTACAAACAAACAAACAAAAAAAATGTTCAACAGTACAGGTCATTCAAGGGATGCAAATTAAACAACACTGAGATTCCACCTCACCCTAGAAAGAATGGCTAGTATTAAGAAGTCAACCAATAACAAGTGCTGGAGGGGCTGTGGAGAAAAAGGAACCCTTCTCCACTGTTGGTGGGAATGCAGGCTGGGGCAACCACTGTGGAAGTCAGTGTGGAAAGTCCTCAAAAAGCTAAGATTTGAGGTCCCATCTGAGCCAGCTATTCCCCTTCTGGATATCTTCCCAAAAGAATTAAAACCATCATACCACAGTGATACACGTGCACCTATGTTTATAGCAGCACAGTTTATAATAGCCAGATCTTGGAAACAACCTAAATGCCCCTCAACTGAGAAATGGACAAAAAGATGTGACATTTCCATATAATGGAATAGTACTCAGCTATAAAGAATAATAAACTGGACACCTTCATACTTAAATGGATGCACCTTGAGAATATACTTATCAGTGAAATGAATAAGTCACACATATGTAAGCATCGTATCATTGCACTTGTGTGACAAACTGAAGAAAAAACTATGTATATGTTTATGTATACGTATATAAAAATAGTTAAGATAGTTAAAGAAAAAAAGAATTCACTGAGATTTTGATAGATATTGAGGTGAATCTATAAATAAGTTTAGGGAGAATAAATGTTTTGATATTTGTCCAATTCACATACATAGTCTCTCTTCACTTATTTAGGTTGTATTTGAGTACTTTTGATCAGCTGTTACAGTTTTTAGGATACAGATAACGAATGTATTTTGTTATATTTTTACAGTAATGTTACTTTAAGCTTTTTTGTGATGTTGTAACTTGTGCCTTTACAATTTTACTTTTGAATTGTTCATTGCTTGTATATAGGCCAACACTAGATTTCTGTATGTGGCTTTGTGACCCTGTACCATGACCTTGCTAAACCTGCTTGTCTGTTTTATTGGGGTTTTTTGTAGATTCTTTGTAAATAAAAAAAAAAGTACAAAAATAAAATGATTGATGGTGTTGCACATGAATGGTATCTAAAAAAAAATCTATTAAAACTGTAATCTAATTTCTAAAAATCTCTGCTTATTTTGCTAAATCAAAGCCTTTTAAATTTTCTCTCAGGTTTAAAGATTTGCTCATATTCTTTATGTTGTTTTATTCTAATAAACTTTTTATTTTTCCCAGTGATACACCTCTAATTGGCACTAGTCACCAATGGAAATCAGACACTGCCAAACTGAGTTATCCTCAAGTTCCATTTTGGAAAATTCCTGAAAAACATCAGAATAGTTTAGCTTCTATCAACTATTTGCTGAAGAATTCACAATGCCTCCATGTACTTTGTCTTATCATTGAAAACAATTATAACTGTTGGTAATAAAGGGAACATGTGATATTACCAAGCAAACTGCTTATTACAAGGGAAAGGAGCAGAGCTGCTTTTAACATATTAAAGGTCAAATGATTAAAAATGTTTGAGGAACTCAATTACAAGTCATTGCCCCATAGGTCTCTCCACGAAACAAGACACACACACACACACACACAAACACACCAGTTCAAATATTAGGAACTAGTTCAAATATTAGTTCAAATATCAGGTCTTTTGTGGGCCCTTGACTTAGGGGAAGATATTGAAAGGAAGACTTTATTTCCTTCCTTTTTTTCTCCTCAATATCCTTCAGTTTTTGGTGCCTGTGTCTTAATTCATGTGGAATCTTTTTGGGGGCAGAGAGGCTTCTCAGTTACTGAGTTATAATACCATCCCAGCCCAGCTACAAATTTCCATGGAATCCTGCACCTGTACTTTTTGAAATGCAAACCTGAGGGGGTAAAGTTTTCCTATATTGCCCATCCAGGTACCCGGTATGCAATTTCCCCAGATCCCCACAAAGCCTCCCCACCCCGGCCTACCCACTTCCACCCTGCCCCATCCCAGAAGATTCTATTGCATACTTCAGACTCTAATATTAAGATCCTTTATCTTACTTCTTCTTGCCTCATTCTCCTCCCTCTCTTCTCTTCCTTTTTTTTCCTTCAAACCAGAATTTCCATTTTACTCATAGAGAGCTTGCAGAGGTATACAGGAGGAACATCACACAAATTCACAGGTTCAGAAATTATCCTCAAATATACATATGTGAAAAAAAGCAATTCACTGATCTTGTAATATCAAAAATATTTCAGCATTCCCATCTATAAAACAAAGGAAGGTAAACAGCTGAACTCCACAGCCTTTTCCCTCCCACTTAAGAAAAATATAAATTCAAAGTTATATATAATTTGTCTAACTAAAATACAACAGCAGAAATTCATTCCCAAAACCAGACCAAAGTATATACAATTTCTTGAGTAGAGGAAAAACAATCCTTAACCTAGCCACAAGCAAGCAAGAAGCAATTTCTTAAATCAGTAAGAATTGCAATTACATTAATAATTTATACAGAAATAAAAAGTTTTTTATCAAGGATGAGATAAAAATCAAATACTGTATATTATTCTATTAAAAATTCCCTTAAATTATATCTACTCTTTAGAATGGCTTAATGTGTTTTTTGCATTATACTTTAAAAAAAAAGTTCCTCTAATACATAGTGAGGGTTTTTTCCTATAATGCATACAAATTTGAAAATTATTCCTGCATATATTTTCTACAAATGCATGCTTTAAAAAATAAACTCAAGTAAAGCCTTAAATCCTACTTCCCTACTGTAAAGAGTGTTTATTTTCCAGGCTCAAGTTCCCACTTAAAAGCTTACTTTATTAACTTCTCAGATTAATCACTGATTCCTGTGCAATCTGAGTGACCAAACTTAGCCTTCTAGTGAGAGGCAACAGTCAATTTATCTGCAGTCATGTTACTATACCTTAGAGTCAGGTAAATAAACACCTCCCCAGAGTTTCCTGTGTCTGTGGCTTCATTCGAAAATGAAAACAGAGCCCACATCTCTCCCTGGAGAATGATGCAGTTACTACACCCAGAAAACATAGTCAAGTCATCATGACCTAAAATTTAGGAAAAATGCTATCCAGGGAGCCATGCCAAAGATGTTTTAGATGGATGGCCAAACTATTACCAAATGGGCATCAAATGCTTCCATGCACTATTAAAATGAAGAGACATTTCACTAAAATATCATTAATCCAAGAGAAATCAGCAGTATCTTTCTCAGAAGTTGTGATTTCTAACTGTTCGATCTTTCTGAGTGATTGTATTAAAATATCTGGCTTCATTCCTCAGTTGGCTACCCAGCATTACTTATTCTATTACACATTTTCAAGAGTAGAGAGAGGGGAAAAAAAAAAGAATTATAGTACACGTATGTTACTGAAATGACCTCAAACCTAAATAGCACAGTTCCCTCTCATTTAACCAATGCATATTTCATTTTTACTACCATACAAGATCTCAAGTTATTCTAAATTATTCATGATCACTCCTTCCCAGTAACATCCATATGTTCTCACTCACTCAAAAGAGAAAAGCCATTTCCATTCTTGATTACTAGCATTTGTAACTTATTACTTTCCTTTAAAATGAAAGAAGGTTGAATCAAAAAAAAAAATCACTGGTATGAGGGCAAAAGTTAAAGACCAGGGTCACATACTATTATTAATTTTAGTCAAAGGTTTTATGTTGAATTAATGATGTCTGTTACTGACACAAATCTGTGATTAGATAATTCAATTTTAATTACATTACTGAAACATAGGGAATTTTTCAGAATCTTGAAACACACCTATCACAAAGCAAGTCTCCTATATATATTTGTTCAATGAACAACAAAATGTCCAATCATGGCGACTTCATTTTAAATGTTAAAAGGAGATACATGTATTTTAAATGTTCTATATATTTATTGAAATAAATTTGCTGTAAATACTTGTCAATTTATAAATTAAATATTGAAAATATTAACTTCTTTCCAGGGTCAAGTATATGTTATTTATTAACTACATATTAAAGAAAGCCTAAATGACTATACACTTAAAAGTCACTTTTTTACCGTGTTATCAACAAAGGCAGAATACCTAATCTGTAATTAGACTCATTATAAAGTGTTAAAGAAAAAGTTAAAATATAAAAATACCACATGAAAAATATATAAAGAAAATAGGATGCAGCAATTTATTATCAGATGCCACTGTCTAAAGTTTCATCATTACTGGAATACATGCAAAAATTACAAATTGTATGCAATTTAAGGAGATTTTCAAATAATGCTTCACTTTCTTTAGTGAGTTAATGTGAAATCATGTTCTCTGAAATCCTGCCAGATCAGCTAGCATTAAATGAGAAGATTTTTTCTTTCCTACAGTGGAATATGGACATCTGTTCTCTACAAATCCATTCTGTAAGTTCACTTACAAGCACAGTCATTAACCCTCAAAGTATTCCATCATGAAGTTAGGAATCATTAACTGTTTACAGTTGACTGAAATTGCATGTTCTAGAAAGCCTTGGTGGCATAAAGGGTTTCCTAACTTATTATACTTTCCATGTGTTCTAGAACTGAAAGGGGACAAATTCACAGGGCTTTAATCACTAGTTGCAAAGGCTTAAAAAACCTATCTACTTTACTTTAAAAACCTTGTGAATTTGTCTCTTCCTTAACAAGAGTCAAGTAATGAAATGTATCTCTTTGAGTAGTGAGCTGATGTGGTCAGATACCATGAAATACTGCAAGGTCAGCTAAAGTCAAATAATGCATTGGGGTATGTAGAAGACATACGTGATATATATAGCCAGCCAGCAAAACCTCTATTGAGTACAAACAGGATAGCTGTTGTAATTAAGTAGCAGAAAATATCAAACTGAATAAAAAACAGCAACTATAATATATGCCCTTTTCAAAAGATATCCTTTCAAATATGGCTAGCAAATTGAAAGAAAATTTGAAAATGTTTACCATGTAAGTCTAAACATATGAAAGCTGGTGTCATATACCAGTATCAGACAGTTCAGACTCTAACATAAGTACAGTACTATTAAAATGTTAAAAGCCAATAATACATAATAATAAAAGTTCGTATTGTTAGGATGAGATAATCCTAAGTGTGTAGATGCCTAACAGCAAGAATTTCAAAATACCTAAGTATAAACTGACAGCTCTAAAGGGAGAAAGAGAAACATCCTCAATAATAGTCAGACTTTAAAAGTAGTGTTAGTTACAGACAAATCAAGCAGATTTGAAAGTCCCTCCTTGTAAAAAACAAATAAATAAATAAATAACCTCTGTAAAAGCACAGAAAACTCAGTCACCTATTTGGACCTAACCAGCATGTAAAGCCCTGACCCATCGCCACCAGCATATGCATTTCTTCCAAACATTTAGACCATCCAGAAAGATAAACCATATGCTGCTCCATAAAACAAGTTGATAAAGCATCAAAGGATTAAAGCAATAGCATGCTACGTGATCACAGAAATTCTAAATTAGAAATTAACAAGGGTTAACTGATAACTCATAAATATTAGAAAATTAGTCATACTTCTAAATAACTCAAGGACTAAAGAAAAAATAGGTGAATTAGAAAGTATTTTGGAATCATAAAGTCATAATATATAAATACTCTTCATTGCAGAGGAAGTAGTAATTAAAGTTTATAGTTTTAACTCAACAGAAAGGCTTAAAATCCACGATCAATGGTCTCACTTTAAGAAGCAAAATTAGTAGAACTAATGAAACTGAAAATAAATGTACCAAAGAAAATACTATTTTAAAAGTGCACGAGTCAATGAAATTTATAAAGGACAAATAACAGGAAAAATCAACAAAGTAAAATATTATCTCTTTAGTATTTTAGTAAGGTTGATAAGTCACTAGCAATACTGCTCAGAAAAAATAGACATAGGAGGGAACATAAAATCTAAAAAGAGTGATAAAAAGGACAATAGCACAATAGGCCATAAAAACATTAAAATGAAAGTGAGGGAAAATATGGTGATCGACTTCGTGCCAATAAATTCAGTAAAGTTGATATAAAGGAAAAATTTCCTCAAAAACACAAATTACTACCATTACTGCTAAGTGAAGTAGAAAATCTAAGTAAACCCAGATCTATTAAAGAAATTGAACTTATAAGCTGTTTCCATACAGAAAGTTTCGGTCAACATAGCGTCATTGGAGAACTGCAACATATAGAAAATAACACAAATCTTACCAAAAAAAAAAAAAAAAAACTTTCAAACCATAAAGAATAATTACTAGCTCATTTTATGATGCTAATGTCATTGTGACAGCAAACCCTTAAGAAATATTACAAGAAAAGAAAATTACAGGCCAATATTTTCTCAAAAAGTAATTTTCAAATCATTTAAAATCTTAAAACTAGGTTGAGGCAGGAGGATCATTGTGAGCTCCAGACCAGCCTGGGCGACAAAGTGAGTTCATTCAAAGCCAGCCTGAACTACACAGTGAGACCCTGTCTCAAAAAATAGGGCTGGGGATTTAGTTCAGTGACAGAAGTGCCTGCCTGGCAGGCGTGACATTGTGAGTTTGAGCCCTCATACCAAAAAAATAAATAAATAAAATAAAATCTTAAAACTATGCAAGTACATAAAAACAGTAGAAAATCCTCAGTGCCTTAAAAAAAGTCATCATTTTCATGATAAAATTCTTGGAAAAGTAACAGAAATAATATACTTCAGTATGACATAAAAATTCAACAAAAACCCCACAGCCATTTTTAATGGTGCATGTTTGTAACCCATGAAAGCGGCCGCCACTGTGGGAACCGGTGTGTAAGCATGCGACATCGTGACCATCTCTACTGTTCCTTCTCACCCAATTTTCCCCTCCACGCCTCATCCCAGATTGGATTCCTGATGTTAGAAATTCAACCTTTTTTGTTCCACACTCAGAAAAAAGTCAAGAATAGCTATTGTCACTCTTGTAGTTGCCATTATAATGCATGATCTAGACAGTGCGATAAGGCAAAGAGAATATAAGGTATTCAGAGAGGAAAAAAATGCAAAACTGCCAGTTTTAACAAACAATAGAACTGTGGATTAGAAACCTTTCTTAAAGTCTAAAAAGAAAAAACAAACTCAAATTATAATGTGAATTAGCTATGCTGCAAAATCCAGGATCACGACACTACTTGTATTTCTAAATATAGAAATGAAAAAAATGAAAATAAAAGTTTAAACACTGCACTTACAAAAGCATATGTTAATATGAAAAAAATGAAAATAAAAGTTTAAACACTGCACTTACAAAAGCATATGTTAATATCAAATACCCAGGAATAAATCTAACAAATGCGTGCAATATTCCTACATTGAAAGTCACAATCATAGTTGAGATAAATCAGATGGCCTAAATAAATGGGAGACAGGCTCGGACCACTGACTGACAGATTCAGTTCTGTAAAGATACCCATTCTCCCTAACATGGTTTGTATTTAGAATGCAATTCCGTTCAAAGGAATAACAGATCTTAGAAATAGATAATTCTAAATTTATGTAGAATGGCAAAGAATCTACAAGCACCAATATCAAAAACAGAAAATGAAAGACAGCAACTGATTTCAAATTACAATAACTGAGATAGTACAGAATTCACATAATGACAGACCAGTATACCAGTACGAGAGAATAATATAGGGTTCAGACCCCACATATAAGCTAGCTAGTTAGCTAGCTTGCTTGCCTGCATGCTGTCTCTGTCTCCTTGTCTTTTTTCCTCCCTTCCTCCTTCCTTCCTTCTGCCTTCTTTCCTTTCTCCCTTCCTTCCTTCCTTCCTTCTTCCTGCCTGCCTTCCTTTCTGCCTTCCTTTCTCCCTTTCTTCCTTCCTTCCTTCTTCTTTCCTTCCTCCCTTCCTCCCTCTCTCCCTCCTTTTTTTCCAGGCAAGACACCAAGTCATACATGGGACTGAAAGTCTTCTTATTAAATGTTGCTGAAAAATGAGTATCATTTTAAAAAGGAACCCCAAGCCTTATGTTACTCTATCAGCAAATATTTATTGGACATGGTTTGTAAGTCTGAACATAAAACATCAAATCATAAAGCTCTTGGAAGAATCCATAGGAGAATATTTTCATGACCATAGCAGTCAAGCAAAATGTTAATTTCAAAATTTTAAAACATGATAAACTAGATTTCATCAAATTTAAAAGTTCTCCTCATAAAACCATCATCAAGAAAATTAATAGGCAAGACACAGTCTGGGAAAAAATATTAGCAGCACACTTATATGCTAAATACATAAGTAAATGATGAAAACATAAAAAGCCACAATGGGCAATAGACTTGAACAAACACTTCCCCTAGAAGATATATAAATGATAAATTAGCATATAAAGAGATGCTTAACAGCATTAGTCATGCAAATTAAAACTAGAGTACAATGCACTTTTCATTTAGAATGGCTAAAACAAAAATGCTGACAAATGCTAGCAAGGAATGCAGTCACAGGAATGCCCCACATGGCAGGTGACAGTCAAATGCTTACAACCACTGTGGATAGCAACTCCGTGTGTGTGTGCGCACGCGCGCACGTGTGTGTATGACACAAATTCTTTTCTTAGGTATTTACTCGAGATAATTAAAAATAAGACTACCAACTGACCAGTACACAAATATTTATATAATACATATTTTAAAACATCTTTATTTCTTCCTGTGAGGTTTTAGTTATGCAGGTAACCAAGTGATGGTATGAAGCAGGGAATGTATTGAAAGAAGACATGAAGCTTACTGCACTAGAAAAAGGCCATTCTGTGCCATGGGCAAGTGCCACAGCTGGTAGAGAGGCAAAACCAAAAGACAGGGAAGGCAGAGAATGTAACTTTCAGAGTGTTTCTCTAGGAAAGGCAAGCCAGGGCGGCAAAATGGCTTACAGTGGCTAGCACGAATCACCTTGATAGACTTTGGAATACACAAGCTATACCTAGTCTTACACAGTGTTTAAAGTCCAAATGGAAGAAAGAGGACCCCGTTTAAATCTAATACAAGTATTGTTCCCTCCATCTTATAACTTTTTAGAAAGGATAAAAGTGGGAAGGCATATATATACCTTTAATGAAATAGTGTAGCTGAGATTTTTTACACATGCATGGAGAATCACTAGATGTAAGGATTTTTTTTTATTTTAAAAAGCAAAACAAAAAATAAAAGATAGAAATAATACAGAATTAAAAAAAAAAACCAGTAGGAAGTTAACACTAGCTAACATATTGCATTTTGTTATCTTAGAAGTAGTTGTTCAGGTTACAAGATCTAGGCACAAAAATAATCAATCAAGCTAGGCATGGTGGCGCACGCCTTTAATCCCAGCACTCTGGAGGTTGAGGTAGAAGAAGCCTTGTGAGTTCAACGCCAGTTTGGGCTACAACGCGAGTGCAAGGCCGGCCTGAGCTACATAGTGAGACCCTGCCTCAAAAACCTAGGGCCAGGAGTTTAACTCAGTGGCTTAAGTGCCTGTCTGGCAGGCACAAGGTAGTGAGTTCAATTCCTAGTGCCACCAAAAAAAAAAAAAAAAAACAATAATCAATCAAACAATGACAGCACAAACTGTTCTTTTTGATGAACTAACGGAGATTGGTAGTATAGTTATCTATCTTACCATACATATACATACATATACATACATGCATTTATATATGTTTACCAATGTACATATAAACTTTTCCTTTCTTCTTTTTCTCCTTTCCCCCCCATCCCAGTTGTTCTTTCATTTTTAGCATATTCTTTCCCTTTTATTGTTACAGTATCTATTGTACATTTTGGGTCTTATTACTCTTTGAGCCTTTAATCCTTACATCTTGCCCCCTGGATGTAAGGATTTTGAGGAGTCCACATCCATAAGTCACAAGTGTGGACGTGTGCAATTAAGTAAAGAGTTAGTACAGTTAGTGAAAGAATGACAAATTAAGTTGTAAATTCTGTATTCCTTTCATGTATGACTGAAACAGAAGTAGGAGTGTCTAACTGATATTACCTTGAATGTGGAAGAATAACTGTACATAAGTCCAAACTCTAAGGATTTTCTGTAAATGAACTGTGGAAACCAAGTCCTTACAAACTACAGAATTAATACTTACTGACATTTGTAGTCTTAAACTGCATTAGGTTTCTCATTTTGAAATCAGTTTCTGGACAAGAAAATAACTGACCATCTTTTATAAAATAATAAATTGAATCTAATTTCATTTTTGTACTCGGTCCAAAGCCTCACATAGAGTAACACTGTCTTTTGTAGTGCCAAATATCAAAATATGACTTGATCATCAAACATTAAGTATCTATGGCACACTGTAAGATTAATATGTGAGTTACTGAGTTTTACAAAATCTTTATCATTTCAAAATATAAATGGCTGCTTTAAGAAATCTACTGACTTTAACAATTCAAACAGACAAAGCTAAAAATGTATTTTAATGTCAGATAAATACAGATAAAAAGGGATCTATTCATGCCCACTTAAGACAGCTTTCTTAGCTGTCAAAATGAAGTACGGAAGAACAAATGAGAATTGTATTCTATTTTATTTCACCTTTCCACAGAGGCATAGTATGAAATTCTTTTCTTGTAACTTCCTTGTTAAAATTACAATGTATAAAGTAGAATACCAAGCCACTGGGATAATGGTAAAATTACTGTCTTGGCATTCAGACTTCATTTCCTCAAAGATTTAGGAAGTTGTGACAAGCTGCTAGATGTCTTCAAACCACAAAGAAAAACAAAATGTCCTTATCTTGGTTGGAACAGGACATGACAGCAAACAAAGCAGGGTATGTAGCCTTGGGCAGTGTTTTCTCTACAGAGAAGAAAGATCTAAGAAAACCACTTGTCAAAATAGTTGTTCCCCTCTAGCCGGGCATGGTGGTGAATGCCTGTAATCCCAGCACTCAGGAGGCTGAGTCAGAAGGATCGCTGCAAGTTCGAGACCAGCCTGAGCTACAAAGTGAGTCCAAGGCCAGCCTGATCTACATAGTGAGACCCCCCTCTCAAAACATAGGGCTGGGGATTTAGCTAAGGGGCATAAGCGCCTGCCTGGCAGGTGCGAGGTTGTGAGTTTGAGACCCATTACCAAAAAAAAAAAAAAAAAAAAATTGTTCTTCCCTAGTGATAGGGGTCTAGTGATAGGGGAGGTTTCCAACCAACTATGTAAAAGATATTTAATCAAGAAAAAATCATTACTAAAACAAGAGTGGAGAAAAGCTCTAAAATACACTCCCCTATTAACTTCCTTACTTAGGTTGACTACCAGAAACACTCCCTTTCATCTTGCAGAATTAATACACCTTTCTCTGTCTCTTAGCTTCCATCAGTGGTGAAGCATACATTGTGCAGTGTGGGGCAAAATTTAATAAGAAAATATAGCGAATAATCAATTATTAAGTAACTACTGCAATTGAGCACAGAGCTTTCCTCACTAGGTTCAAATCCTTGCTACAGAATAGTCTCATTCTGATACACTGATTAAGTGATTTCATCAACCTGAGCCTCAGTTCTTCCAAGTGATCAAAGGATGGTACTCACATTATGGGGTGATTTTAGGAGTCAATGAATTCATACATATAAAGTACTTAAAAGTTCCTGATACAAGTTGTAATAATCATTATACACATTCCATGTTATAAATGAATAAAGCAACAATTCAAGCAAAACACTATTTTGAATAGTACCTAATGCAAGAGAAAGAGCAAGAGAGAGAATGAGAGAAAGACACACACACACACACAGAGAGAGAGAGAGAGAGAGAGTGTCTTATCCAAGTAATTTCTGAATCCATTTAGGGAGTATGAGAGCATGTGTGGTGTCTGCTGCCAGCGCCTGGTCAGACTTTACACTGCTTTGATGAGCTGTGTCTGCCAGCCACTCTCCCTCCACATCATGAAGGTTAAGCTTTTCCATTTCTCAACACTCTCACAAAAATCCAAGAAATAGGAGATCTATAAGCAGATAAAAATGACAAAAAGGAATCCCAACTTTGTTCAGTATCAGGACTTACTTGCTTGCACGAATCACGGTTTCATGGAGTTCCTTTTCAGTTGGACACAGACTAGGACTGCTTGATTGTACACATGTCCATTTTAGTGGTTTTGTCAATGAGATATGAGCATAAATGACTTGGGTCTCCTCTGGGCAGAGCTTGAGGACAACTGCACAGCTGGCCGCACTGTCTTTTTGTGTTGTGGCAAGCCCAAACTGCACTTCTGTCAACCTGGGTCCCTAAAGCATTCCTGGGGGCAGATTCCATGTGCCACTTAACGTTAAATGTGTAGCATGAGCAAGAAATGAGCTTTAACCGCATTAAGCTAGAATGATTTTAAGGATTCAGCCTGCCTGACTGACACATAAGCAAAAAGTGAAGGAGAGCTACAAACACAGTTACGCAGTGACCCGTCAGTGCCGAGATCTCGCCCTGTGAAGTGGTATCTAGCCTGCACTTTTCAACAACAGAGACAACGTATGTGGGGCAACAGGGGTGGAAGACTGAGCCACCCTGACTTGAAATCTGACATTTTCAAATAAAAGTATACTTTCTAATACAGGAAAGGACTATATGCACGCAGGAAAAAAAAAAAAAAGAAGAAGTAAACACATACAAATCCAACACCAACACTGAATTATCACAGGGCACTTAAGCAGACCCGGGATCAGAGTCCAAACTTTACATACAGACAAGCATTTAAGGAGCAGAAAGATGACTGACCTTAGGAGAGGATGGGCACAGAGAAGAAAAGGTGAATGCACAACAAGAGGCAAGGATGCCCATGCAGTGTTCAAAGAACTGGCTCTGAGAGTCCCACCCCTTTTGCAGAACCACTGTAGGCACGTTAGTTGACCCACTGGCGAATAACAAACCAGGGTCTTTAGAGGTTGCAAATCATGGAGGTAAGATGTCTGGCAATGCAATTTCCATGTGGCTTTCAAATGAGATAGTCATTTGAGAGAAAAATCTATTGCTGCTTTGTTTTGTTTTTATTTTATTTTATTTTATTTTATTTTATTTTATTTTATTTTATTTTATTTTTGTGGTATGGATCAGTACTGCAGCCTTGTGCATGCTAGCTGTGATAGTCAGCTTTTTGCCATTGGGTCAAAATATTTGACGTACACAACTTAAATGTTTGTTTTGGCTCCAATTTCAGAGGTTTCAGTCCATATTTAGCTGGGGGCCTGAGATGAAGGAGAATATCGTAGTGGAAAGGCACTGCACAGGAAAGCAGCTCACAATATGGCTGTCACCAAGCAGAATGGGAACTGGAGAGCCAGAGCATTGACATGGGCTCCCTCCTTCTGCTTTTGTTCATGTAGGCCCCCTGCTACGGAAGGTACCACCCACATCCAAGGTGGGTCTCCCTGATCAGTACCCTGGCCCATATGCCAGCTGTCTCAGGACACACACAGACATACCCAGAAGTGTGTTTTACTAATCTAGACATCTCTCAGTCCCATCCAGTTGGTCACCAAGAGTAACCATCACACACTAGGCAAGCATTCTACCGCTGATCTACACTCCCAGCCCCTCGTACTGTGATCTAAATGTACAAATATTTTCACAGTCTTTATGTATGCATGCAATGCTGATATCAATCTAAGGAAGGCTGAATTTGCAATGCTCAGATGTCACCAAGAGTTGTTCGCTGTTTCAGAAAATCATATGACCAGGGGCAATGATACCTTTAAGGGGAACCTGGTCAAAAACTTGATTCAGTGGTGCTGTCTGGTCTGCATCTGAAGCCACTGCAGTCACAGTGCTGCTATGACTATACACAAATATATATACTCTAAATATCAAATATAAATATATATATATATATACTTAACTATCACTTTAAATATTAAATATGAAGCAAAATTACTCGGATTTCACCTCACTACTGTCCTATTTTTCTGAAATCCAGTTTAACTGTAATAAGTAGATACAAGCCCTTGCAATCCAAACATAGTTTCTGGGACGGTCGTGGCCAACTATTTACAGATTAAAACAACAGACCCTATTACAAAGTCATCTCCTTCTGTTTCTATTTGTATTATATTTAGGGCTTTATGTTGGCTTCTTTGAAATCATGTAAGTCTGTTATACATTATTTTTAAGGTTCTCGATAAAGGGAGTGTTACCCCTGGTTAGCTGTACAGATGAGGTCTGAGCATTAACCCAGAAGAGGAATGAGAAGAATAATACTGTTGCTGAAGCAGGGCAAGCCTTGAACACCAGGGTGGTAACTTCGTTTCTTTCTTCACTTTTTCTGGCAAGCAACAGGAAGCTATAACAGTTTTGTAGTGAAATCAGGGTGTGAATGTAACTGTATTCTAAAACAATCCACACTCAACGACGTAGGGTGAGATGGGGAGAGGAGAAGGCAGGGAGGCGGCAGCCGTGCTCACTGCGATGTGACAATGAAGGCTGACAAGGCGATGGCTGGCTGGACAACCTGTAGAATAATGCTGGTTTAGGAGGTGAAGAGAGAATCGATGGTTATTCATAGGTTTCTGGTATCCCTGCCAAGGAAGATGGATGGTCCTGAGACAGAATAGGGACACGTGAGATAAGAAGACACGTCTGGGAGAAGGGTAAGGTAAGGCCCAGACATACTCCAGTTTAATCAGTGATGATACTTTCAGATAAAAATGGTGAGCAGTAGTCAGCAATGTGACTCAGCACAGGAGGGTGATAACACATAATCAGGGCATTGAAGAACCAAAACTGTAGAAGGGATGGACTGACTCCCTCGTAAGAGACAGAGACAGAGACAGCGACAGAGAGACAGAGAGGGAGAGAGGGAGAGAGGAAGAAAGAAAGAAAAAAAGAAAAAGAAAGGAAGGAAAGAAGGAAGAAAGGGAGAAAGGAAAGGAAGAAAAGAAAAGAAAGAAGGAAGAAAGGAAGGAAGAAATAAGAAAGAAAAAAGAAAGAAAGAAAAAAAGAAAGAAAGAAAGAAAGAAAAAAGGCAGCCAAGGCAAAGGCTGAAAAATCCCCATCATCAAGCAAGTGAAGAAGGATAAAAATCATCCAGATGGAAAAGCAGTTGGAGACCCAGAAAGAACTCCAAAAGTTCAATGGGATAAAAGTCAAAGGGGGGGAAGGTAGTTGGTGGAGAGCAGTAACAGAATGACACTAGAGTTTAGAAGAAACGAGGGCCAAGAACAATCACAGAACTTGACATTAAGAAGCTGTGTGTGTTCTTCATTAATGTCACTTCCCTGGTGGCCAGGCAAGAAGGCAGCCTGGAAGGCGACGGACACAGAGAAAAAGGATAAAGGGGCAGATATGGGCAACCTGCTGTAGAAATTCAGTAGTATCAAGAAAGACAACTGAAAAGCCCACAGGTTGATTGGGTGTGGCAGCAGGCATGGTGGTACAGTTTTTTAACCACAGGACTCTGGGAGGCTGAGGCATGAGAATAGAAAGTTTAAACCCACCCTGGACAATTTACCAACTTCCTGAGACCCTATCTCAAAATAAAAACAAACAAACAAATACAATGGCTTAGAATTCAGATCAATACAAAGGCCCTGGGTCCAATCTCCAGCATCAGAAAGAAAAAATAATAATAATAGGTCACTGATAATGGATTTCCATATACAGTGTGATAAGAAATGTTGATTCATGAAGATGGGATGGTTCAAATTACATTTAAGAATTGGGAAAAAATCATACCTAGCCTAAATATGAGTCAGTAAACACATATTTTATCCAATGATTCTTACTTTAAGAAACTAAAGACAGTAACACAACCACTTGCTCTGCTCCCTGAGACTTCAAAACATTACTGACCTATGTGGTAACTTTGCTCACAGCTTGTATTTTGAGTTCCTATTTACCGGAAGGGAAGGAAAGGTAAAGCACAGATTGTAACAGGAACCATATTCACAGCACATGACAATAGGTCACCTTTAACCGACACTGAACCTCTGTCACTCTTGTCTTTTTTTTTTTTTTTTTTTTTTTTTTTTTTTTTGCGGCACCGGTGATTGAACTCACAACCTCGCGCCTGCCAGACAGGCACTCAAGCCACTGAGCCAAACTCCCAGCCTCTCTATCACACTTAATAAATTTATTTTTTCAAACCTCAAAACTCTGGATTTTATGTGTCTCATCAATTGTAAGTTCTCCCTAGTGCTCTCTTTTTTCATGTTCACACAAAAGTATGTAAAAGTAACTAAGTCAACAATTGCTACCTCTTATTACTTCATAAAACCAGCAGTTATTGAGCACCTAGTGTGTTCCAGACATGAATACAGAATTAAAATAATCTTAGCTTGGTAAAATGTAAATGAATATGTAAATTGACTCAATATTCTAATTTATATAAGATGTCAAGTGATTTTTTGTTTTGTTCTGTTTTGGTTTTAGAAGATGGCATACAAATTCTGAATACCAAATTAACTGAGAGTTTTATAGCTTGGCAAATTTGTTTTCACTTTAGAACAATTTCTGACAAGGAGTCTATAATACATTGTGGCTAATTAATGACTTTTTGTGGTTTAAAATACATAATACATGAGTTTTGAGATAGTCTCATCTCCAATCCTCCTGAATTATCTCTAAAATTTCAAGTCATATAAGTGACTGAAAGAAGAGAAACTCGGTTTTCTCTTCTGTTTTATAACAATTTCTGGTATAAAGGTGATTTGCTGGTGAACAACAAAAAATGGTGTACAGGCAAGTTGCTTCCAACTTACATTTCCAGAAATGTTAACACACCAGTGTAGAATTGCTGCTGGTGCTATAAAATATAAGTGCTCATAGGAAGGGATATCATTTTTACTAATGTAGAGAACATACTATTTGTACAAAAAGATTAGAAATATGAATGATCAAGTGCCTAGTGCTAGAAATTGTTACTTTTAATCTCACAAGAGCTACAAGAAGTTAATTATATACATGAAATTAAAGCTCACTAGATTCAATTTTTCAAGGCTATATATTTAGGGAAGTGAGCCATATAAAAACCTTCCCTCATCTGTTTACTGGGTGAGAATGTTTTAAGAATGGGAACAATATTAGCTTCAGCCTCTACTATTTAGTATCTCTTAAGAAGTACATCTTGATAAAGTGAGAAGTTTCAATGATTTGGAAAAAAAAATTCTTTTCATTTGGAAATTCTGATAGAACAGAAATGTCTAACATACATGATTTCCAAAACCCTCCCTCCTGCAAGCCACACTAAAATGAAATACCAGGAGATGGGGTGACTGACAACTCACTCTCTCTGGGGTGGGGTAAGAGATGAAGGATACAGAAAGGTAAAGAAACCTAGGGAACGTGGAAGCCAGAGAAGACACTCCACCAGGAGCATCTTATTCCCTAACTGTGGATAGTGAGAGATAGGGATGAGCTGAAAAGCACAGGCAGATAGTGAAGATATTGTAAACATCCAGTCTATTTTATTCTTCCTGGAAATATGTGGGCTAGCGCAGGGCTGCCATGAGGGCTGGCAGAGATATAGACTAATTTGCTAATGGACAGTTCTGTTAGTCCCTTGTACAATTAAACACATAGTATTTTTGATAATGTTCAAAACTTCACTTCCTATTTCAGTAAAGGTACTAAACAATATACAAACAAAAATCCACAATTTACTACCAAAGTTTAAATCTGTGCACCTGTCCTCCCAAATCAATGAATTAAAAATCATAGAATGCGATGAACTTGAACACCAAGGATACTTCAAACTGGAAATCCTATAATTCAGTCATGGGAGAATATCACTATTTATGAGGCGGAGGTTCAAAGTCTTCAACGTAGTATCTAGACATGCCATAAACATAGGAAGTGACCAGGGATTAATCCCTTACCTTTGAAGATATGATCAATAGTACCCTGCAATTTCATCAGATTCCACATATCCTCCAAACTATACTAGCAATTTAAGCACACCATCCGTTCCATTTACATAGAACTCTGAAGATGCAGTTTAATGAAAGCAGGGGAAAAGTTCTCCATTCACAGTCATTAGTTCACAGATCCCACATAAGAAATCTGTCAATCAATTCACAAGCTCCTCTAAATCAGATGTATACTAGGTTTGGTCCTGAACCAGAAAACCATACTTTATCATCATTTTGTGAAGAAAGACTTTATCACTTTCCTTAGAATAATGATTTTTTTAGATATATAAACCTCTTCATATGAATAATACATGTGATACATGTCTACATTTCAAGCAAAAATCTCTAAGCAAAAGTTTTTCTAGAACTACATTTTATCAGGTAGAATTTTTTTTTAATGAATAAGGAGTAACCCAGACTTTGTTCCTCCTAGCTACTGAGCTGCGGCTTTGTGAAATGGAATTTACAATTACTAAAAGGAAAACAGCCCCAAATCCCACAACTCCTTTCACTTAATTATTCATGATATTGATCAGCACATTTATTTTTAAAAACAGATGAAGTTAGGGCAGCACTCAGGAGGAAAACTTCTTGCTAACTTGTATTGCTGTGGACTAGGGAGTTTCTTTTTCAGGGATTTGTATTTTGTGTGTGTAAATTTTAAAGCCGATCAAACAACATCACACATGTTTAAAACAAACTGCAAGGTTAAAGACATTCTTGCTGGTGGCACATTTCATCTTAATTCACTCATCAAGATTAATTTCTCTTTATTGTTCCTAACCATAAAAATTAAATAACTCAAGCAATACTAAAAATAAATGTGGCAATGGCAATGGTAAGAAAAATACGATGCATGAGTCATTTGGGAGTTTTGGAAATTATTTCAGGTTTTACAAGCCATGCTCTCTTTCATTATATCCCAATACAGCAGATTTAACAGAATGGATATTCCACTGTGAATATCAATAAACAGTGCTGTGGAAATCTCTAGAATAAAATCTAGAACACATGCAAGTTTAAGGAATTCTTTTGGAGGTAAAGACTGTAAAGATGATAGCCACCAATGTATTCAATCATTCCAGCCACTCTTCAACAAGAGGAAGTATGATGTTCTTCCCAACATATTTTAGTATGTACCATGTCACTATTATTCTATAACTATATACATAAAATGTGTATCAAAATAAAAGTGATACCAATGCAACTATACAAATCAACAGGTGGCATTCACTGGGTTTTGTCCAGTCTGGCCTTACTTTGTTCACTCCTTACAACAAATCTATACAGCAGAAACCAATCCAACTGAATAGACAAAGAAACAGACTTAGACAAGTCAATTTATTTTTTTAAGGTGACATACTTTTAAAAGGGAGGTGCAGTTTGCCTGCATTAACAAGCACACACATTACTACTAAGCAAAGCAGACTAATACGGTTCACTAGATTTCCAAAAATATATGTCAGTTTCCCCCATTGGACCACACGTTCTCTGAAAGCTTTCAGCATACTTTTCTACCTCTGTGTATCCCTGAGCCTCACCCAGGACTCCCTCACTTAGGCAGCAATTAGTGAGCTATAATTCATTCATAGGCAATGAAGTGACTTTTTACATTTCCTGTTTCTGATTTGAAAGACAACTAAAATCTAGGGCACATTTATAATGCTTAATGGATATGGGGTTTGGTGGTGTGGCGGATTGCATTATTGGCCCTAATTCTTCACCTCTAACTATATCTCGCTATGTGACAACAGTTCTTCCCACTAAAGAGGCAAGAGGATAATTCTCCACTTTTGGCTTTGCACTTGGCCATGATTCTTTTTATGGAAAACAGAATGAAACAGAAGTGATAATATTCCATTTGCAAGACAAAATCTTAAGAAACTTTGTCTGTTTCTACAGTACTTGTCTTTTTTTCACCTCTGCAATTGGGATGAAAATAATTTCTACCAGAGACCTATTTCTTTGTCCAGAGCCGACCAAGAGACAGGGAATGAATGCAGCCAGACATGCCTACCATTTGAGAAGCCTAGATTAGATGTAGCCACTCCTAGCTGACCATAAAACCATGAGCAAACATAACTGAGCTCACCTGAGCAACCCTAGACAACAAGGAAGTGTGAAAGCCACTTTAACTTCTCGTTTTGAGCTACTGAAGTTGTGTGGGTTCTTACTATGTAGAATTATTGTAAAATAACTGACTCATATGGGTAGACCACATTTTTATTCACAAATATTCATTCCTTACCCCCTAGACCTATTTGTGCAATATATGTCTCTGCCTATTGTCTTGGCTGTGTAATTTTTCAATAGATTATTGATTTGCAAGACATATGCCAGGGCCTAACAGAAGTTTTAATGCACCAGTAACGGTCTGGATTAGCTTTTCTCATTTACAACATAAGACGCAGAGGCTATTATAAAATTTTCAGCTGAGGATATAGCTCAGCAACACAAGAACCTGCCTGGCAAGCACAAGGGCCTGAGTTCAATTCCTAGTGCAAAAAAAAAAAAAAAAAACACCAATAATGATATAAAATCTTCAACTTCTATCCTAATAACTTACGGGGTATAGTTTTAACGAAGAATGATATGGTTTGTCTCCACCAAAGTCACACTGAGCCTTGATCCTCAATGTGGCAGAAGTTTGGAGGTGGGGTCTAGTAGGTAGTATGTGGGTTATGAGGGCATGGCCTCTATGATGAGTTAGTCTTACTTACTTGGGACCGGAGTAGCTACCACCACATCAGGTTTTTAAAAAGCAAGCCTTCCATTAGTGTTTGACTTCCTTTATGTTCTTTCTGGTGTTAGGAATTGAACACAAGGCCTTTGTACAGAGTTACAACCCAAGCCCTCTTTTTACTTTTCATTTGGAGTTACGACCTCACTAAATTGCACAGGCTGAACTCAAATTTTGCAGCCCACCTGTGTCAGACTCTCAAAGTGCTGGGATTAGAGGTGTGCGCCACCACATCCAGTTCTCATTTTGTTTCTTCCACAGTGTTTGCCCTCCCACTCTCTGCAATGGAAATACAGAAAGACGCTCACTAGATGTGACTGTGTCAATCTTAGACTTCCAAGCATTAAGAGCTAGAAATCAAAATAAGCCTTTTCTTAAAAAAAAAAAAATACTGCTATTAACACATGTTCAGTGTATAATGATTACATTCACTGGGACGAGTTGGAACAAATACATAACATATCTTAATTCTTTTTACATCCCTTCCCTACCTCCTCCTCTTTGCTCCCCCCATCTCTTGAATCTCTTCCAATCTGCTAAAGATCTACTTTCCTTTTTTTTGTTATTTAATTTATTTATACTTTGGATTACTCATGTAAAAGAAACCATGCACTATTTAGACTTGTAATTACCTACTCTCAGGTATTCTACTATATCAGCATAAAACTGACAAAAGGGACGAGTGTGTGTGTGTGTGTGTGTATGCCTAGGAATATATTTTGTGTGTATGATACTGAGTGGTAGACAGAAGGAAACTATATTATTGTTTGGAAACATGTACTTATCCCTTTCCTTTTCTCCTGTGACTTCTGGTTAAAGGAAGATGAAAATCTCTGCATCATATATGGCCAAACCCGAGCCGAACTTTAGAATGTAATTGAATGTTTCATCTAAATATGTTGGGTTTCTGCCTTCTGCAATAGGAACAGCATGTCCCAGATAAGGTTTCCCTTAGCTTTCATTCTCTAGAGACAAAACCTGAGATGAACTAGGTTAAGGAGAAGCTGAGATTGAGGAGTGTTCTTAAAAGAATCATTGTAAGGAAGTAAAAGTATAAACCAAAATAAAAAGATGCTGAGAGTTAAAGCAGATACTACTGAGGATGCATCTGATCCTACAGGGCATCTTGGCCTGAGATTGCCTTCAGAGCTGTTTGAATTAAAGCAACGTAGGTTTTTGTGCCCATGTGTCTTTCAGTCACTAATCATGTACCAAAACCCTGGGAGACATAAGCTTGGTTGAGACAATACCCTAATGCAAAGAGAAATTCTCAAGGAAGGATGAACCTATGAGCCAACTGTAACTGCTATTTCCAGCAGATGGAGAATGGTGATGCTGGCCTTGAATTAGTGGGCCTGCATGGAACATCTCCATGACAGAGTCTGATCTTCAACCTGTATCCTTAAATGAAAATCCCTTAGAGCAGGACAGGGTCCACCCACAGAGTAGAAGACAGATGTGCTGATCTGAGATGACTCACAGTTTGAAGTAACACAGATAAGCTGTTTGGTTTTAGAAGTCACTGGGCTATATGTTCCCAAAACAAACACTGACTGATGCATTTGTCACAGAGCAAAGAAAAGAGAAGACTTCAAATTGTTTAGTTACTTAAACTTATAAAACATTATTTTATTATAAGGCATTTGAAATTCTAAAGGTACAAACAAATGGAAAGATATTCCATGTTAATACATTAAATGTGTATACTATCTAAAGCTTTAAATGTCTATACTATCTAAAGTAATCTACAGTTTCAACACAACTCATCAAAATTCCAGAATAACATTTTTCACAAAAATCTTTAACAAACTTAAAATACACATGAAACACAAAGACCCCAATATACAAGAACTCTTAATGAGAAAAGAACCAAGGTAGAGGCATCATACAGCTGGATTTCAAAATATATTACAAAGATATAATAATCAAAACAGCATGGTACTAGCATAAAACAGACACAGACAAATGGAACAGAATAGAGAATACAGAAATAAATTCACCCATTTATAATCACCTGATTTCAACAAAGGTGCTAAAAAGACACAATGAGGAAAATGTCTTCAATAAATTATTTTTGGACAACAGGATACAATATCCTGTTGAGAAGAGTGAATTTAGGCACTCTCTCAAATCACATATAAAAATTGACCTAAAATATGTTAAAGATTTAAACAAAAGATCTAAAACCATAAAATTACTAAATGAAACTAAGCAACAAAGACTGATGACAATGGTCTAGACAAAGAATGTTTGGGAATGAGTTCAAACACATAAGCAATAAAATGAAAACAAACAAATGGGATTATAGCAAACTGAAAAGGTTCTGTATAAGCAAAAAGAAGTGAGCAAAACAATTGAAAATATGTTTATCAAAAAAGGCATGCAAATGATCAACAGTTATATGAAAAGGTACTCAACATAATTAATCATCGGAGCAATGAGAATTTAAACCATGGTTAGACATTACCTTGTTCCTGTTGGAATGGCTATTTTAAAAGACTAAAGGTAACAAATTCTGGCAAGCATGTGGGGAAAAGTTACCCTTGTACACTGTTGGTGGGAATATAAATTGGAGTACGCATTACAGAAAACAGTACGGAGGTTCCTCAAAAATATTATTGAGTATCTACTGTAAAAATTTTTATGTAATCATTCACTGTATATTTTGATCTTACCTGATAGCACTATCCCTTTACACTACTGGCTCCATGTAGGTAGACTCACACTCAAAGAAGCTTGCCTGGCCTTCTTTATAGAGTGACTTGGGATAGGAAATGCACATGCCTGGAAGGTCCTCAGTCTCTTAACTGAGGCACAGAATTCACAACAGGCCACTTCAGAATACAGGAAAAAAAAGGAAATGATTACAGAAGATAAAGTGCCAAGGAAGGTACTGGTATCATCCTTGCCAACAGTCTATTCAGGACTGATGAGTATTTTACCTTTTTCTGCAGTTATGCCTCTCTGAAGACCAAACTTAATTAATCTCCCCAATCCCATCCTATCCTGCATTTTAAAAAAAGTAACCAAGTAACCAAATGAATGTAATATTTGCATTTAGAGACAATTGAAATAATTTACCTAGTAGAACTCAATAAGGACGCATCAACTTGAAAATACAACCCTAACATAAGCAAAAAAGGTAGGAAAAGAAAAAGGAGAGGAAGGGAAGGGGATGAGGAAAAGGCGGAGGAAGCAGCAGCAGCACAGGAAGAAGAAAAGAAGTATCAGGGACACATTAACCCCACACACAATGCAACAACCTATTTCCCCCTCATTTGATTTTAATCTTTTCTGCTTGAACACCTACAAAATGTTTGCATTTATTACCTTACAAATTTTATGTTTCGGAGTTAATTCCATCCCCCATCTTAATCTATGTCTTGTGCATTTTATGTTAGTACACATGTGTGCACACATCCAAGCGTATGTATGAGGGAGTTGTTTAGTAAGTCAAAATAGGGAAGAAAATGACAAAGAAATAATTAAATCGTAAATAGGGAAGAATAGAAAAACAAGGCATAGAGAACCCCATAAGTAATTTCTACAAAAATGACAAAAGATTTCTCCCAAGGAAATCATAATGTAAGAACAACTAGGATAGGGGAAAGGAGAAAAGAAAGAAGGGAAAAGATTTTATTTATATATACATATATATATGAATGATAGATAACTATGCTACCAATCTGTTAGTTCCTCAAAAACAATGGTTTGTAGTTCACTGTTCAATCATTTTCTTCACACCTATGTTTTGTAATCTGATTAACTACTTTGAAGATAAGAATATGCAATATATTAACCACTGTTAATTTCCTATTAATTTTCTTTTGAAATTCTGTATTATTGTTTTTCTTTTTTGTTTTAAAATAAAAAAAATCTACAGCAACAGGTAATGATGATACTGTTTGAAAGAGATAATCTCCACATTTTAGAACCTCCCATCATACAAAATTACACCTTCTACTTTTAAGCACCTTCACAGAATATGTGTGTTGTTCCATGATATAATAAAACTCATATATTGAGATCCTTTTTTTCCTTTCCAAATGTTATATTGCCATGAAACACTGTAGAAAAAATGCATAGGGGAAAATGTCATTTGCTATTAGTGAACTCATCCAATCAATTAATATTACATGTGACCAGGTATATCTTTACATAGCATGTAAGAAATTCTATTTAATGGAATGAGAAAGAGAAAGAACCTTTGGCCTATAAGGCTCAAATTTCAAAGCCACCTGGTCTAGGCACACAGCTTTTAGTCTTACTTATACCAGAAGAAACCTTTGCAAAGCTTCACTTAGAGTAGTAGAGAAAAATGACTTGAATTGTCTAATACATGCAAATGTAAAAGCTTCTGTAGGCTATGAGAATGAGTAGGGGTGAGGGAGGATCTGTCACATGCGCCCGACTTTGGTACAAACATGCCTTATCTGTATTCCAGAGCCTTCAGAATATTCACCAGAATTAGTAACAAAGACTGGTAATCAGCCTCTTCCCACTACTTTACATTCAGGGAGGCCACCAGACCAAATGAGTAACAGGCATCAGATTAGATCACTAGTTATATTGTTCAGGTTGATTTTAATTGCCTGAAAAGTGTCATTACCATCTTCTGTAATGCATTAAGTTATTTTAAAGGCTATTTCTATATAAGAAATAAAAATGGAATGCAATTCCCTAAGAACATGCAAAGTAGTATTCAGTCATGCTCTTGCAATGGTTGTATAAAAACCCTGCCCAAGTCTGATCAAGCAAATATACAAACATATGTGCTACCTGCAGAACTTTTCAAATGGAGGATGAAAAGTTAACCCAGATTCCCAACCCAGATTTCTGTGATGACCACAGAAAACTCCCCAAATGTCATATTCAGATTTAGAAAAACCTCAAGATTTCTATTTCCACACTACATTTACATACAGGCATTTCCAAGGTGAAACAATTGGAGGTATTTAAGAAGAAATATCTGCACAGAAGAAAATCTATGGAAATGATAAAAAACTAGCAAAAACATTACGTTAGTGGATGCTAACATGAAAGTGTCTCAGGACATTTATTTTTTCAATCAAAATGATAGATGCATGAATATATACATGGGATAAAATGGCATAAAGCGACACGCATACAGTACTAATGAAATCAGGTTTTAAAATTGGCAAACACTGAACCCTGTCTGTAGCCTAGCTAACATTAATGTATTCACATCACTTTCCTGGTTCTGATATTACTCTCTAGCTATACATAATGTAACCTCAGGGAAATGCTGACTGAAGAATGTGCAGAATTCTTTGTATTATTTTTGAAATTTTCTCCAAGTCTATAGTTATTTTAAAATAAAAACTTTAAAACTGCATGTTAACAAGCTTTACCCCACCATGATTCAATAAGTCTTACAAGGGCCAAGAAATTTCTGACAGCTCAACAGCACCCCAGAATACTTCCACAGAAGGAAAATAAATTGGAAATTATGGAAAGAGAAATGGAACATTTCAGCACTAAGAGGGGAGCTTTCTCTTTGACAGGTCACTGATGAAACTTCTCAAGGTCCACAAAGTTTTCCCTTATTTGTAAGAAATTATCTACAATTTACGAAGACATAATTTTGATTAGTTGTGAGATCGTCATTTACTCACTTATTTCACACAATGATATGTTAATCTAATAAAATAATGGATTTTGCAAATATTTCTCACAGAATTTTCTAAATTGAGATGCAATCAAGATTTTTATCTGTTGTGAACTCATGGTCTGTCACTCAGAAACTATGCAAAGTAAAATGAAATCTTTCCATTACACACTGAAATAACTTTAATTGTAGAACAAGAAAAAAACAACCACAAAACTACAGCAGAGTTTCATGCCAATGAAAGACATCAGAATTTCATTCCACAAATATTTACCAAGGTCCTAATTTGTGGTTGCCTTCCAATCCTGAAGAATGGGAAAAGGCAAATATTAAATAAATTTATAATACTAAATTTTATCGTTTTTCCTTTAAAGAAGACTTTTTTTTAAAAAAATGGCTGAGAGTTGACTTAGGCACTTTCTTGTCACAAGGACAAAATACCCAACACCTGCAATTTAAAGGAGGACAGATATGTGGTATTTTGGTTCATGATTTTTTAAAATTTTTTTTTATTTAAGAGAAAAAAGACAAAGAAAAGACAAAAAGCAAAAGAGACAAACAAATGACAACAGCAAGTCCAAAACAGTAACATTATAGGTTTACAAAACAAGATGATAGGAACTTGACAATTGTTGCAATATTGCGTATCATTACCTTCAACATGGCTGTTTACATTAACAGATATAGACATGTAAAATTGATCTAATCATATGAGTATTAACCATTCTTTCTCAATAACTAATACATTCAGCAGTATAGTCATTTTAGCTATCTTACATATACATATATACAGATTTATGTCTTTTTCCTTTTATAAATAAATGGACACGACTTGAGACCATACTCATAAGTGAGACAAATCAAACCCACATGTGTAAATACCATATTGTCTCCCTAGTGTAAGAAACTAAAACAGTATATATGATCCAAAATCTACAATAAATACTATGTAAGGGTAAGAAACTGCTCAAAGAGCAGAAGTAATTGGAAAAGGGAAAAGGAGGAAAGAAGAGGGAAAAGGAAAAAGACATAAATCTGGTTCATAACTTTTAGAGGCTTCGGTTCATAGTCCTCTGGCTCCGAGGCAGTAGTGGCATGGGGGAAGACCTTGCCTTGGAGGAAAGCCGCTCACACCAGGGTGGCCAGGGAGCAGACAGAGAAAGGGGGAGCCAGCGAGGGAGAGCCATCTGTCAAGTCAGGCCACCCATGGCCCGCCTCTCCCAACCAGACCCCAAGTTCATTATACTTGCCCCCATAATCTAATTACCTTCCAAGAGCCCCACCTAAGAGCACAGGAGACCACTGAGGGGCACCTAGATATAATCCATAGCAAGAATAAACAGCTCAGGAAATGTGGGGCTTTGACCTGTTTGGAGGACAGTCAAGCACTGTGGAGGAATGGATGGGTGGGTCACCCAGACCCATGGGACTGGTGGGAGTCAAGAGCTTTCCTGGCAGAAATCACAGTGAAAGTGGGGTAAGGGGAAGCCACAGCTAACATGTGAAGGAGGGGAATGGAAGGGAAGCCGTGGATGTTCTAGGCCCATGCAAGGACCCTGGAGCCAGAAGAGTACTGTTGAATTTTCAAGGAATTTAAAGAAGATCCCCATAGCTGGATTATTGACTCAGGGTAGAGTTACACAGAAGTATCAAGATGAGCTGAATGTTTTTTTCTAGACACTGGGTGTCCACTGCCCCAAGGCCTCTGGTTCGTGGATTAGCAAAGCACCTTTAGTCAGACAGACTGGAACAAGAAAAGGAGTCGGGGAGGTAGGATGACGCTTAATCAATTGTATTTAGGTAAAAATAATAAAGGAAGTACAGTGCTTGGATTCTGGCATGGAATATGATAGCCTTAAGGAATGTTCTGTGTTATTAATCAGATGACTGGTTACAAAGACAAAAGGAGAAGATGAAGTCACAGACCACTGAAGCCGCATGCCTAGATGGCCATGATGACAGTGAAGGAAAAAAGAGATCATCGATACTGAAAGCAACCTGAAATGATGAATCTACTGGACATAATTTGGCTAGAGTAGCAGATGTCCCAGAGATCTCAGATGTCACAACAATGTGCCATGAAAACACTGTAAAGGTCAGTGAGGAACTTCTGAATATGGACCTGCTTGATGTGCCCTTGGGTCATAGGATGCTACGGTCACAGGCTGCAAACTCAGGATCCCAGAAGCTTGGTTCTCAACAAACTCCAGAGCCAGGCACTCCGATTAGAGTTGCAGGACAACAGTGAGTCAAACACACATGACATTACTTGCAAGGTACTTACAGGTGAGTGTAGGAGAAATCAGCTAATGAAATGGCCACTTTCAAGCAAGTGATGAGAAATGCTATGAAGAGAATAAACAGAAAGAGCGTAGGTGAGGTGTCCTAATAGAGAAGAGGGAAGAAATCTAAGCACCAAAGAGCCCCTTCTGTGTAAATGTTATTTAAACTGTGACCCAAGGGATGAGCAACGGCCAAAAACCATGTGAGTGTGTGTGTCACGCGCGCACGCGTGTGTGTGTGTGTGTGTGTGTGTAGGGATGTTGGTTGCAAGGGGTGATCCCTAAAGTAGGAAAGAGCTAAACAAAACTTCTCAACTGAAAATAAGTCCATGAAGCTCTTGTTTCCAAAAGCATGTGAGGAGGTGTTGACGGAGCAGACACTGTTTAAATACCACAAAGCTTTGTAGGTAATATCTCATCGTTTGGATTTTATTCTAAGTGCAACAGAAAGCCATCAAAGCATTCTTAGTAGAGGAGTACTCATTTAACTTACATTAAAAAAAAAACAAACAAATGGGCCAGCTGTGCAGAATAATCTGGGGAAAAGAAGCAGACAAGAAGATAGGGAAAACAGTGCAGAGGGCCCAACACAGAAAAGGGTGACTTGAAACAGGGATGTGGGTAGTGGGCAAATGTGAGGAGTCTTTCAGAGTAGAATCAAAGGACGTATGAGATCTGAGTTGTCCTGGTTCTCCAAAATAAGCGTGTTTGAAGAAATGTACCGCCCCAAGAATTCTTGATACTATTGAAATAATATATCCGCAGGGTCATTTATCAGTAACATAATCAAAGTGGGTTTTGAGTTATGAATCTCATGTCGCAACATTAGAAAGGCAATCAAAGCCAAGCAACTTAGAAAACAAACAGGGCAAAATTGTTCTCTGGCTTTAGAAAACAGAAAATTTACAATCTGTGTTATAAAGGCACCTGAGAGAGTGCTGTGGAATTGCTGTAACATAGAAGATCTATTTCTTCAAATGCCAATATGTCTCCAATAAGGAATATGCATACGGTCTGAATTATCTTATCCTACTTAATAAAATTGTAATTTTCCCTCACTCATTGCAAGGCAGCCTCTTGCACAGTAAAGATGCTACAAATATTTACATTCCAAGTAGCAGGGCTGTTTGAAATGCTATAAAGTTCTGCCAGCACTTCTATTACAAACCCTTATTTCTTGTTTATAACATGTACATAAAAGCAGGAAAATAAAAACATACTATGGATTGAAACTTGGCATACAAAGTTTCAACCAGGGAGTGCATTTCTACTGTAGCAAATTTTCCAAAGCAATGTTCCACTGTGTTTGGAAGATAGTAGAGGTGGGGACGGATATCAAACCAAAACTACTTACCCATGTGATTTTTTAATGAAAATTTTATACAAATTAGATCTGAGAACAAGAATTGTCACCTCTCAGTTTCAAAGAATTTCTAAAATGGTTTTATTGTCCCATATTCATTACTATTGCCAAAATCTCTGCAACCAGGATCTCATCTACTGTGTAATTATCAAGCCTAAGAAGGGAAATGGTCCATCAGCACTAAATGACAATAAAATATACATGCAAATTAAAATAACACGTCTTTGAACATATGCACATTAAAAACCATGGGCAAGCACTTTAGAGAGTCTTAACTTCAAAGAAACAAAATTACCAGTTAAGAGAAGATGGCTTAAAGGTAGACTAGGGGATGACTAAATCAGAGACAGCAAGCAAATATGCACAGCATCAATAAGTCTCCCTACCATATGAATATCTCCCACTCCATAAAATTAACATGATTGCAGTGCTAAGCACTTACTGAGTGGAAATTGGGAAACACAGAACATCGAGCCAGGCATCTCTGTTTTGTGGCATTGTCACAATACAGTGATATATAGATCTGGCAGTTTGAAAGGGGCAATTATATCCATATACTCTTTCAGCACAAAACATATTAGAAGTTAATGAGAACTTCAAGTTGGACACTTAAATTATGCAGTAAAAACAAAGCTAGATGTGTACTGAATGAATGAGAAGGAGTTAGGCACTTAGAAAAAGATGCATATTTTGCTAGCAGAGCGAAGAGGCTATTAGTTTGTAATAACTAGGCATATATGAAATGTGACAGTGATAAAATTGAGCATAAATCAGCAACTGAAAGGCTACAGCTTGTTCTCCACGGCTAATCTTTGCTCTGCTTGAAATTGCTCAGCATTTTGATGCTATTAAATATTTTGTTGCCATTTTAAGAAACACGGGCTATCCAGTTATGTTGTGAAAGATGTTTAAAAGTTAGAGTTCTTCTAGAGAAATAAACTTAACGACTTCATGTCTTCAAGCTGACATTAAAGACATCCAGACAGCAAGCAGGACATGGGGTTGAGTGCTGCTGAGGGGAGGTGTCCATTGCCTGAATCTATTAACCAGCAAATCAATTAATCTCTCGGTGATTCAGCTATCCCACCTTTAGACACAAGGGCCTCTTACTTGCATTGAACCTCAGCACTCATCTAATACAAGTATGCCGCAATTTGCTACATTTGCCTGGAGGATAGGGGACCCTTCGGGGGTCTCCAAACCACATGTTGACTCTCAACTGATTCCAAGCAAGTATCTGAAGTGCCTAGCTCCATTCATGTTTTCATACAAACATCTTCCCATTCGGGGCTAAACCCTATCAGACGGCTTTTATGAACAACAAGAACCTGTCCTGTTGCAAACAGTGACTTGCGTATATGAGGCATAGTACAAATATTCTACAACTGGACATGAATATTAACCTGCAGACAATTTCCTCCCCAGAACCATGATGGACAAAGGGTTAAAACCACAAACTAGGTGCCAGGTTATCACAGCCAAAGTCAAGTTAATGTTAGTAAACACAGCGAGTAAAGCAAAAGCAACACGTTTAACTGATATTGGGATATAATAGCTCTTTCAAAGGCAATTACGTCCCCTTTCAATCTGTGATGGTCTCTGACTCATTATTCTGATTAATTCCTGTTTTTAATCTATTTACAGACCAAGATTCTTTTTCAGTTAGTGTGATATTCATCTCTGCGGGGGTAGACAGAAACCACAGCACAGAGGAGTTATTCCTGCTTAATCATTTAGAATATTTCTGGGTTTACTCACTCACTATGTGAGCGAGGGCTTCTGACCTCCCTTCCGCACATCAGCCATCTCCATCTATCGCTTTCCCTGGCTCTGTTAGCTCCTGTTTCCTCAAGCTCCGGCTAAAGTTAAAGGACTGGGGACCCTTTCCCAGAGCTCTGTCTGTTCTCCTCCCGTCGGCTGTGAAGGGAGGTTTGCTGTCCTCAACCTTAGCCTGTAAGGTTTGTTATTCAATCATTCCTTTGAGCGCATCTCCTGGTTTTAAGTCAATAAGGAAATGCCACACAGGGAAAGACATACGGATTGGTGAGCGAAGCGGAGCTTTCCACAGAGCCCAGAAGCAGTTCCTTCATTTCACACAACCCCCGCCCCAAAAAAATTCCTGACGGCGCGGTAACTCGGGGTGCCTGGTTGCCACTTCCTGGTTTTCCGTTCTGCTATTCTGTCACCTGCGTGGCGAGCTTCGCAGGACTCTTGAAGAGCACAGAAGCAGACTCTCGGGGCAAAGCTCAAGAAATCTGAACTATAGTCCATCAGAGAAAATGTGCCAAATCAATACTTAAAGGTATCCATTCAAGGCTGCAGATTGGTGAGTGGAAAGAAAACGCAGCGTGGAAAACTTGATTGGTAATGGAAGAATTCCCCAACCCGGGCTTCCTTAGACCCAGGACTCTGGAGAGCCGGCGGCAGAAAGGTATCGCCTTTCTCACCGGTGCTCCCTGCACACGGGACCCTTCCTTGGCACCCCTATGGTCCATAACTTTTTATTTTTCAACTTTCACTGGCCAAATCCGCGGCGCTAAGGGCAAGCCTGAGAGACCCATCCTGGCATCTCGCAGCACTGGAGCTGGGGAAGCGGATCCTTACCACCCCAAAACCAATCCTCCCCCGCCCCGGGAGGAAAACAATCTCCCCACAAGAAACCGGCTGGGAAAACCATCTTTGATCCCCCATCTGCCAGGTGCATTTCCCAGCCAACAAACTTCGGGGCTCAGGAGGCTCCAAAGCGGCGCGGAAAGTTTCCCCGGCAGGCGGCTCAGCCCGCGCCCCAGCCGAGCCCGGCGTCCCCGACCTACCTGGTCCCGGAGCTCGCAGCGCGCCCGCCCCGCAGGCCCGCTCGCCCGCCGCAGCCGCCGCTCTGGGCCCCAGGGGCCGCCGTGCGCGCCCCCGTCCGCGCCGTGCCCGGTGGACCCCGCGGCGCCCGCGCGCCAAGCTGCTGTGGCCGCCGCCGGCTCCGGGAGCTGCCTGCGCCTCCGCCGGGCGGGGCTGGGGGAGGGGGAGGGGAGGGGAGGGGAGGGGCGGGCGGTGCGCCGCAGCCAACGGGGTCCCAGCCTCGCTCCGGCGGAGCCCGGGCGCCGACCCCGCACCCGCACCCGCAGAGGCCGGCGCGTGCGCCACGTGCCTCAGGGACCCGGGCGGCGGCGCGTCACCGCTGGGTGGCCTAGCGCTGCACGCCCGGGCCGGGGAGCTCGGGGTTAAGGGCCGGAGTCCCGCTTCCAGGCAGACCCGCCGCAGCGCCGCGCGGAGATGGCGCTCAAATGGCCTCTCCTCTTATTAAAGCTTATCATTATGAAGGTTCCGCTATCTGCCCGGTAGTGGACTGAGCTATTTAAATGAATTAGTTCATACAGTCCCCAGAGCGACCCTGTATCTATTATTATTCCCCGGTAGAGTGAGGAAGAAATTAATTTGTCTGAGGTTTCAATGAGTCAGTTACAGGAATAATCGCAATTGTAGTCTTACAGGGACTGGATGAAATAGATCTGATCGCCAGTATTTGCCCTAAGTACTTACAGATTATGGTCAGTTACAGAACCTAGACTGGAATGCAACCGGTTTAAGTCCCAAACCTTTCAGTTGAACTTGGTAGGCAAGACGTCTAGTACCTGTCCAAAGGATGCAACTTTACTTCCAAGTGGAAAACAGTTGTAAAAATCTACCTGTCTATCACCAGAGGCGTGACTAATTAAAACTGAGTGGAGACAGACAATGGAATGTAATATAGTAGCCACAGGGAGGAAGCTACATCTAGGCATTGACCTAATGACCTTCAAGCGGTATTAAGAGAAAAGTTGGGCTGGCGTGTCGCACACCTGTAATCCCAGCACTGGGGAGGCTGAGGCAGGAGGATCCTTGAGCGTTCTAGACCAGCCTGGGCTACAAAGTGAGCATAAAGCCAGCCTGAACTGCATGGCGACACCCTGTCTCAAAAAAGACAGAAGAGAGAGAAAGAGGGAGAGAGAGAAAGGCAGGGCGGCGGGGTGAGGGGGAGAAGTTGGTATGGGAAAAGACTGCCAAGGCTGCGGAGTTTTTGTTCTGTGAGCAAACACAGGGACTTGTACCCACTGACAGTTTCTAGAAGGATATCTCAGGGTACAGTTAGCAGTAGCCCTTGTGGGGGAGACTTTATATTTTGTAATTCTTTGGCATTAAAAAAATGTTAACTTTACTTTGTTTTCCCTTTATATTAAAACGCCTTGTAATGTTAGTTTCGTTACACTTAGGAGTTTGCAGTGCTTTCTCCCCTCCTTTATCTTCCCCACTGCTCTCCTCCCCTCTCCAATTCTTTCCTCTCCTCCCCATTTCCCTCTGCACTCCCCTATCCCCCTTTTCTCTCCTCACTGCCCTTCCCCTCTTCTCCCTACTGATTCCTATGTGAGTGAGTATAACACTGTGCTGTATGGAGGGCAGCTGGCCTGGCAGACAAGGTCTGAAAACCAGTTTCCAGGGAAATGACTGTTGACTGCTCTTTCTCATCCTTGTTCATTTCCCTAAGCAATGTGTCCGGTCCCCTGCAATTCAGAATGGAATTTGAACTTCTAAGGAAAGTTGAGGGAGCCTAAATCACAGGCAGTAAATACAGCTGTAAGCAGGACACAGCTCCCCAGGGTGAAGCCCACATGCCCGCCTCCAGCCCTTCCCTTGGCTCAAATCTTTTTTCACTGAGTGGAACAGGTGCCACCCCCCCACCCCGGGAACTATTTCTGGAACGATGCTGTCTAGCCCAAGAGCACACAGCAGGGTTCCAGAATACAGTAGGGAACTTCCTCTGATGTTGGTTCCTTTTGCCCAATCTCTCACTTTATCAGGAAACTGCTCATCCTTGTAAGAATAGTGACTGGATTAAAAAAAAAAAGCTGGAATTATTTATGTTTTGAAGAGATGGGGGAGGCAAGCATAGATAGAGCATGGTGCTATAAATAAAAATAATGTTCTTTTTCCCATCAGAATTAAATTGCAGTAAATTTGGACTCCTTAAGGTCTCTCTGCTTAGCAAAAGAGGGAAAAAAATAGAACAGGTACGGAAAAGATTGTTTATGGTCGTTTCAGTTGTTATTGGTTACTGTAAATAATCTTTTTGCTTGCAATCTGGGAACGAGTTGGCAAACCCCCTGAGTGTGACAAAATGTTTTATTGGGCAGACCTGGTATTCTGGAAGGAACTGAAAGAACTTTACATGCAAATTATGCTCATGTCTTGCACCTAGCAGGTGCAATTACTGCCATCCCCACATCCATCACAGGCCTGTCTCTTTTTTTTTTAATATTTTCAAGTTGATGCCTCATAATACATTTTTCTAATACATGCATATCTGCTCTGTCTAATGGGGAGGGAAAGAGCACTGTTATCAAGGAGGGGGAGCTGACCCCAGGCAACGTAATGACAGCAAAAGAAACAGAAGAAAAACTCCTTTAAGTTAGACAGAAATCTAAACCCTAACCCCTCACAACCTTCTCCAAATAATTAGTCATTTCCAAACTCAGACTACATTGCCTGTGCTGGTGAAAACTGATTAGCACTGGACAGGGATTTAATGGAACTTTGAATCCTATGGCTGTAGAAGGAAGGTGAGGGCATGCTAAAATTTGCAGCAGAGCTGATGAACTTTTAGCTTGAGCCCCACTTTCCTTGTCAGGCCAGGTGAAAGTATAAAAGCATACACATACAGACAGATAAGCATCATTTTATGACCTTTTACCCAAAATATAAAGCATAATGAGTTAGCTAAAACCCTGATGTTTACCAAAAGTTGATACACAGGAGCAGGTTTAAATAAAATTTCCATTCAATTTCTGGGCCGGAAGCCCAGGAAATTAAAAAAAAAAAAATTAAAGGCACATGTGGGTCTTCTCAGTGTGAATGCCGGATGGAGTTTTTATTGAATTTGGCCTTCACTGATTGTAGCATTACAGGCAATTCTGCAGTTAAGTTTCAGCAGCTATTTAGATAGCAAATCCCTTTTTTAGGGTATTATAACTAAGAATAATAGCTTCCTTTTTAGATGGCACTTTTTATATCAAAGCACTTTAAAGTGTGAGATCATTTTCCCATTATTAAGATTCTCCATCTGTGTTGGAATATAGAAGCTATATAACAGTTACTTTGTTTGCATCTTTGTTGTATAGGAAAGAGAAAGGAAGAAAAGTATCTACTACGTCCATGGAATTGATATTCTTAGGCAAAAGTATAAGTTGGAATGTAGCTAAACTGCTAAGTTAAACATCTACTTCTACAAAAAGGTGTATGGAAATTTTCATCTCTGTGGGGGAAAAGACGAGTATTATTAATATCACCATATTAATGTATCAAAGTTTTAGGTTTTATGCTGAGATTAAGTTGTGGGATACATAGAATTGTCATGTTTTCTTGAATGCTGAGTTAGTTATTGGTTTTGAGAGGCTGTTCTTTTTATTTCTGAATCAAGCTAAAGAATAATAATAACTTTTAAGCCTCAAAGTTGGAATGGGAAAGGTTGTTGTAACACCTATATAACAGCAATGAAAAATGTTTCCATAAACTTTTGCCTTAAATGTCTCATTTCCATTCAATATCTTTATTCCAGCAAGTTTCTCTACTTTTCTGGTGCCAAAGGATTCTGAAAACATGGGTGCATATAAAATGTTCAGCTGTGTTTCTGGAGCTTTGCTCCAGATACTAATTTAATAACAGTGAATTCACATATTAGCTCATTTGTTTTCTTTAAAAATGTTTACTGATGCCGGGTGTGGTGGCACACACCTGTAATCCCAGCACTCGAGAGGCTGAGGCAGGAAGATCTTTGTGAGTTCGAGACGAGCCTGGGCTACGAAGTGAGTTCAAGGCCAGCCTGAGCAGCATAGTGAGATCGTGTCTCAAAAAATAGGGCTGGGGATTTAGCTCAGCGGTGTAAGCACCTACCTGGCAGGCGTGAGGTTGTGAGTTTGTTCCCTGGTTAAAAAAAAAAAAAAAAAAAAAAAAAAAAAGCTGAATTTCATGTCCATAATAGCCCTGTTGATGTTGACATTATGGGACATATGGATATGTTCCAGATTTTTTTCTCTCTTTTTAAAAACACGTCCACTATTTTATTGCTTGTCTCCTTTGTCAGAGTGAAAGCTTCATGGAGGTAAAGATTTTGTTTTGCTTTTTGCTCCATTCAGAGTTCTAGCAAAAATCTGACATACACAGAAAAGGCTTGCAGGAAATGTCTAATAACTGGGTGAGTTTGCAATATGCCAGGGTACTGTATTAAACTGCTTATTCTCAGTGCTTGACAATCCGTACAGTAACCCCAGGAGGTGACTACTGTTTACCATCTATTTTGCAAATGAAAGGACTAAGACACAAAATGTGAACTCATGTGTTCAGAATCTCACTCTTCCAAGACAACACAAGCTATAATCTAAAGGTCTAATGCTGGGCTCTCTGCTATATGCTGCTCATTCCTGAAAGTCTAAATGAATGTTATCAGTCATCAAGTTCATTAATTTTTGAACTTTAATGTGCCTATCAGTAGACAGGGGATCTGGTTAAAATGTAGATTCTGATTCAGTAGGTCGAAAATAGGGCTTAATCTCTGCATTTCTTCCAAGTTCGTGAAAGATGCCAGTGCTACTTCCTGGTCCACAGACTAAACTTTGAGGAGCTAGAATATCCTCCAAACCTTTCATGTCAGCATACGAGTCACCTGAGCCTGTCTCCACCATGCCCTTCTGCTACAATTTTTCTGTCTTGCCACAGGACGAAAAACAGTGAGGCTAACTGACTGTGGACTGAAATTTCTGAAATCACTAGTCAAAATAAAACTCAAACCTTAAGAATTTAAGCTCAAAGAACTTAAAAACAATATTGGTGTTATTTAGGTATGAAATCATAGAATTAAATTTTACAATGATTTCTTTTATATTCACAAGGCTTAGGTCAGACTAAAATCTCATAGAAGTTTAACTTTCAATGGAGACATAGAAATTAAGGTACAGAAAGATTATGGAACTTTCCTGAGTCTGTTGATGGAAGAACTAGATACAACCATGGGGCTCTATCTTTTTCATTTGAAAAGAAGGCAGTAGTTTTCCTCAGTTATTTTTTATTGTCAGGTTTCCATTTTAGAAAATGCATTCATTACACTGTTATCAAGAAATCTTCTAGAATTGTGTTCACTCAGTTGTTTCAGTCTCTCTCTGGGAGTGGGGTGCTGAGCACAGTTTTCTTTTTTGCTTAAGAGTATTTTAAAAATTTCTTTTTAGTATTGTACAGTTTTTGCAATACATAATAATCACATTTCTCATAGAGAGTTGACACATGTATATCACACATCTTAATTCTTTTTGTTTCCCCTTCTCCTCGCCCCTTCTCACTCCTTCATCTCTGGTTCCCCTTCTCATTTGCAAAAGATTAATCTTCCTGTTTTATATTATCTATCTTCTTCTTCTTCTTCTTCTTTTTTTTTTTTTTTTCCTTTTTTGTACCAGGGATTGAACTCACAACCTCACACCTGCCAGGCAGGCACTTATGCCACTGAGCTGAACCCCCGGCCCTATTTTTTGAGACAGGGTTTCACCATGCAAATAAGGCTGGCCTTGAACTCACTTTGTAGTCTAGGCTGGTCTCGAACTCACAAGGATCCTCCTACCTCAGCCTCCCGAGTGCTGGGATTAAAGACATGCACCACCACGCCCAGCTATCTTTTTTTTAACACCTCAAATTATTTATACCTTGGGTATCTCAAATAAGAGGAATTTGCAATATTTAAGCTATACATTTGATTGATTCACTTAACATTATGATCTCAAGGTATATTCATTTCCCTACAAATGGTTTAAATTTATCTTTCTTTTTGGCAGAATACTACTCCATTGTACTGATACAGAAAACACTAGATCTTCTACATACATTCATTTGTTGATGGACATAGAGACCACTCCTAAAATTTCACTATTATGACTCATGATGCTATAAACATGACTTGGTTATTTTGTTAAAGGTAAATTTCATGGAAACCTGAAAAGACAACAGACTGACAAAGCTAAGAGGGTTGATAAGGAAAGCATGCAAGATTATAGTTTCATATGTACTTCAGGAGGAAGCATGCTGTTGCAATCTGAGGAAGAAATTAGGACATCTGATGTTCACTGGTCCTGGGTAGAAAAATCAATTATATAGGTCATTGGAGAATACTGCCTATAAAGACCATTCACTATAATGTTTATGACTGTACTCACTGTTATACTTTGGATCAAAATTTCCCTAAAAAGAGGTGGGGCTTTTGGAAGGTGATTGGTTTATGGTGGCATTAAGCCACTGACGAGTTCTCAGTTGAATGTGCTGCTTAGGCCGCATGACTCAGTTAGAGAAAGCAGGTCACAGGGAATGTGGTTTTAAGGATACATCTTGTTCCTGACACCCACCTTTCTCTCCCTCTGTGACTCTCTTTCTCTCCCACTTACTTTTCTCTCTGCTGCCTTCCTGACCGCTGTGGGTGCACAGCTTTTCTCTACCATGCCTTTCTGCTGCCATTTTTGTCTTGCCACAGGGCGAAAAACAATCAAGCTGTCTGAGTGTGGATGGAAACATCTGAAATCCTGAGCCAAAATAAACCCTTTCTGCTTTATTTTTCTCAGGCATTTGGTCACAGTGATGCAAATGTAATTAACACGCTCAGATATCATGAGTTTCTGATGTATGAATCCTATTCTTTTTGTTCTATCTTTTTACCTCAGTTTTAATGGGAAAAGTACTATCTCTTCTTTATGAATATATTTTAAAGAGAAAGTTATTGTGCATATGCATAAGTATCACTTCATTAACATACAGTAACAGCTTTTAAGCAAAGTGATACTAATTTAGCAGATCAGTATTTTTAATATGGGCTTCAATAAATGTCTGTTTTATCCATCTACCTAAAACTTTCTTGCCAAAGCTGATGACTTTTCCTACAACAAGAAGACAGAATTTTTCACACGCTATAATGAAAAAAAAAAAAGTCATTGCATATTTTAAATTCTGTTTATATTGTTATTATGATGCTAATTGTTTCACAATAGTAAATATATTACTATTAGGATTGGCTTTTTTGTTCTACATGTATCTTTAAGAGTCTTATATATCAAGATAAATCATAATTGATAAATTGAGACAAATGTCTTTAAGGGAAAAGAAAGTTATTCAGAGGGTAGCTTGAGAATAAAAACAAATATTGTTTATGAGGATGGGCAGTATTTGTTAAAAAATGTATCTCATTAGAGTGAAGGATGAAGAATGAAAATAATGATCTGTTTTAGCTCGGGCTGTAATAATCAGTGACCATAAATGTGGGGATTTATACTGATGATACTTATTTATCCAAATCTGGAGACTGAAGTTCAAGATTGGGGTGCCAGTATAGTTAGGTTCTGGTTCAGCATGGCTTCTGTGGTCATCTTCTTACAGTATCCTCACAAGGTAGAGAACAGAAAAGGAGAGGAAGCAAGCAATTTGATCTCTTCCAATCATAGTGCTAACTTTATTTGAGAGGAAGCTCCCCTCATAAACTAATCATCACCAAACTGACATCACCAAAGGAGCTCCACCTCCTGAGACTAGTATATTGGGGGTTATGGTTGCAACATGTGAATTACGGAGAGCACAAACATTCAGCACACAGCTATTATACAGACTAAGTTGAGGTAAAATATTGTGGTAGATAGAAAACATGACTTAGTAGACCAAGAAACAAACAAGAAGGACAGGCTTATGTTGATTGAGTTGCCTCCTTCAGATCCTAGTGCTATTCTAGGAGGCTGTATGACAAATAATATTCGAATAAAATTTATGGGCATCTGTAACAAATGAATGTTTTTGGTTCTGAAAAAGGATAAAAAAAGGTTTAGTTTATATTTCAGCAGATTTACTTTCATTGAAATTCATTTTCTTTAATTATTTAATGCAGCCTTACTATGGCTAGCCATGAGTATAAAACAGCACAGAATGATCAGCTGTGTCACTAATGGTGGAACATCCCACCATGGTCACTTGATACATAAAAATGAAAGACTCATCTTCACTTTTGTTAATAACTTAGTAGTGTCCTAGGGAAGGAATAATTTCTATAGCTCATTATGGCTCAGCAACATGCAATGAGTCTTGCCTCCTCCAGAGGCTGGTGGAAAGCAGAAGATTTAGAAGGTTCTAATGGCACCTTTGAACCTTGAATGGCACATGGCTCAAAGTACACGGTACATCAAAATGTGCAGTAAGTGAGCCACCTCAAGTGGTTGGGTTTCCAAAATTCTTTTTGATTACATGTTCCTCATTTAAATCACTGACTTTTGGCTTTCTTTTCATTGCAAAATGATGAAAGAAGAATTTTTTTCTCAGTGGAATGTACTTTGTAATGCTAAAATATCTTTTTCAGAAACTTCTAACTAGAATCCTTTAGTCTAATGGTTCTGAGATTTTACTATATATTGGAATTACTTTGGGACATTAAAAGTCTAGATGCCCTGGTTTCATTCCAAACTGATTACTGTGGAAGCTGAAGTTCAACACCAAGGTGCCAGTACATTCAGGTTCTAGTTCAGGATGTCATCTATGGACATCTTCTTGCAGTATCCTCACAAAGCAAAGAGCAGAAAAGGAGAGGGGTGGTACTGAGCGTCTGTGCTGAGGCATCATGATGGTAAACAAACTGTCCATGGGACTCCAATGTACACCTGAGCTTGAGACACACTTGTTATGCAATGAATCTTGTCCCCCCAAAGGATATATTTGAGTCTTGACCCCAGGTGCCTGTAACCTGGCCTTATTTTGGAATAGGTCTTCCAAGTTTAAATAAATGAAAATAAAATCTTATTTGTACTATGGTGGGATCTTATCTAATGGCTGATGACCTTATGGAAAAGATAAATTTGAACACAGATGCACAAAGAAAGGAGAACACTGGGTGAAAACACAAAGATGGACAGACACAGAGGATAGACGGACCTGTGTCCATGGAGGCTGAGATTGGCATTAGGCAGCTGACAGCCAAGGTATTCCAAGGGTTCCTAGAAACAGCCAGAATGTAAAATAGAAGATGGGTCAGTCTCCTTCTGAGTTGCCAAGAAAGAACCAACCTGGTGACATCTTAGCTTTAAGCATCTGAACTACTTCATTCTGAGAATAAATGTTCATTGTTTTAAGCCCCCCAGTTTATGCTAATTTGTTACTGCAGTCCTTGGGAACAAATACAGTATTTCTTAGTCAACCTAAGGACAAGGCTCGCCTAGTCTTTCTCCTTTTTCCTCTTTATTTAGTGATCTAGTTAAATTGGTAAGCAGGTTCTGAATTAATAGCCATTTTACATGACTATACTAGAATAAATATTTTGCCTCTTCCTATCCCTCCCTCATGCCCTACCACTGTCATTAAGTAAGGCAGAAAAATTCAAAGCACTTATTTTGATGAAGCATTCCTTTGGGCCAGTTTTAGAAATTAGACTTTACCACTTGCTATTCCAAGCATTTTTTGCTTATCTGCTTTGTATCACGGTCCATAAAATCCTAAGTCACTTCACTCCAACTGCTCCTATTCTAACAATCCAGTTGCCACAGTGTACAATCATGTGATCAAAATACTTTTAAAGTTGAGAGCAACAACAAAAAGAAAAAGAACAAGTGCTTTATTTTCCTTGATTCCTTGATTTATTGAGCCTTAATAGGATCTCGAGTACTTTTTAGCATAAAATGGTGACTTCCATTATTTCTTTGGTAATTATGAAATTATTGTAAATTACAAGATATTTTAAAAATGAAATTTAAAAGACCTTAACAGGCTTAAGCATTCTCAAACTATTATGACAATCACTTACAGGAATGATTAGTGCAGGAATGATGGTTTGTATATGGGTATTAAAGCCAAGAAACCAAAATGCTGACAAAGCAGCCTTCTTCACAGTCAAACTTAGATAACTAAATAACTGATAGTAGGTGTGGCTCCAAATAATTAGCTGATATTCAGGCAATATGATACATGTGGGCATAACCTCCCAGCAGATCTTGACACTTGTAAGTGACAACACCCGAATATGATCATTGCATATCTGACACTTGGACTAATAGACATTATAACTATCAATGCAAGTATGCAGCTATAAAGGGCATAAGAATATTAATTATTAAGTGAGATGTTGGTTGACAACTTATAATAGAAAATAAAGATATCTTAAAGTCAGAAGCTAATGAGTCACATGAATAGAAATACCATTGGGAAAGTGAGGAAAAGAGAAAGAAAGAGAAAGAGATAGAGAAAAAGAAAAAGTGGAATGAGAACATCTTTACAGTTTTAAACAGAGATTGTTAGTTCATTAAAATAAAAGTTATTGTATTTTCCTATTACATCCTCTAGGCAAATTTCTTTGGTGCTGCTCTTCAGTATGATATCCTCAGGATCCTGTGGGGTTGAAACAAACACAACAGAAGGAATATGAAAAATTATTACAATGTTACTTAAATGAATGAAATGGAAAGTTCTCTTCCCCTTTGAGTAAACATATTTTATACATTGCTAAAATCTGAGAACATAACTGGTGGTGTCTTGTATAAAATGAAAATATAAAATCCATTCTCCTAAAAGCAGTGAAAAAGGTATTCATATGTAGAGTTTTTCCTTTCTTCCATGGTATCTCTCTCTCTCTCTCTCTGGAATTGTCATGATGTTTTTTGTTATCTCTTTAAGGTGGTACTAAGAATTAAAAATGCTAAATACTAGTGTGGATTTTACTATTGATCTCTATGTTTTATAAGGCCAGTTTTAGATACCAGTTTAAATATGAAAACCTTTAACTCATAAACAGAATCACAGAAATTATAATTTATGTATTACAGCTTATATATGAATTTGTATTTTATCTTTGCACAACAGTGGGAACATGGGGCAAAACCACTCAGATGTTTTTGTTTAACCTGACATGATATTCTACCAACGCTCTTGTGGCTTGCTGAGAAGTGAAGAATGACTAGAAGGAAAAGAAATTATTGGTTTCTCTGTCTTTCAGTGTCCTTCTGTATCGTAATTTTCACATCAGTGGTGAAGGAATACAAATAAGAAATAAAATAAAAGGATTCCTGGGTCGTTAGTGTTTCTTACTGTCTTTTTGAAATTGAAGCAAAATTCTGATTCCAAGGGGAAGTATGACCTTTCACTGGATTATCAGCACTTTGCCTACTCAGTTGTAGACAAAACCAGCTTACTTTTTATTCAGTTGAGGTCCACCAACCAGTGGAAATTCACCTACAAAGCACAAATTGAAAGATAGTTATTAAGAATCTTAAGATAGGCCCAGCACAACATTAAACCAAAGTCAAGGGTCAACCTAGCATATGGTGCCATAGAACTAGCCAAGCCATACTGCCACGAAGCTGCCCTAGGTGGAGTCACGTTACAATTACAATGTTCAAATACAACTCTGCCTTTCAATAAGATAAAGTGTACTAGATTTGTATGTAAAGTTTGGGGTGATGGTTATAGACACTCAAAGAAATAGGTTACTTAAATGTTGTTTCATAAATGCTTTCATTTTAGCAACTCTATCAAAATTTCTATTCAGTATCCATTTTTTTTACTAATAAGAAAAAGCTACACATATTCCCCCTGGTATATTTTTAAATTTTTCCCTTTCCAGTGTTCTCTTTTTGATTCATGGTATAAATTTGCCAGGGTAACTACTCATGGTCTACATTCTAGATGTGTTACATCTAGGAAACTACAGACAATATGTATTGTAGAACAACATCACTTCACAGCATTTAGGGCCCTCCTCTTCTGAACATGTTGATTTCCATTTGCTTATCTTTTTTTTTTACAATTATTTTATTTCATGTGTTTTTCTTAAAGAAAAGTTGTTTTATACCACCTGCTGAAAAAGTGATGATAAGGTTCTTAGACACATACCTTTGTTATTCAGTGATAGATACTTTGAGAGTAAATCTGTCTCTATCTCAGTGTGGATCTACTTTGCCCTCCACTCTTTTCAGAGAGTTCTTACATTTAATATTTCGATAATTAACTTTGAGCAATGAACGGCAGAACTGCAAAACTCACTCTGTTACAAGAATGCAGCCTGGGAGGGCGATAGAGACATTCCCAAATTTTAATTCTCCCAGGTGCTGCTTTCGTTGACAGTCCTCCAACTCTCCCCCATCTGTGGTATTCTTCCCTGCGTACCAAGAGTGCAAATCTAGTGTAAGTCTTATTCTTAATAAGGCTGCCAGGATCAGAGCCAATCAAAAAAGGAAGAGCCTTCATAAATATTCACATTGCACCAGAGATTTAGCCATAACAAGTAATGAATAGTCATAGGGAAACTCATCATTGATTGAGAACCGTCAGTTCAAAAATAAAACCCCATTTCCAAAAGCATATTAAAGGAAATGCAACTGCAAAATACAGGCTAACAGTGGTTTTATTTCAATTTATAGATGAATCTATTATATTTCATGTATCATTTATTTTTCTCCACCCCCAGATTAAACATAGATTTTAAATAGATTTTGTTTAAAAACCTATTTTCCCCTTATTTTTCCTTCTATTTAGATAACTGTGTGTTCATATGCCACAGACGGCCATAAGATACATGTGTTTCCTTGTTATAGCACATCTGTTTGTATGTGATCCTCAGGGGAAAGTAGTAGGTGATTTTTTAAATAGTTTCTGGCTTGAGGGTGTCCATTTCATCCTGGAATTGGAAACCTACTTGGTTCGATTACCTTCAATTTGAGAATAAAATATTTGGGCTTAAAACATGAAGTGGGTAGAGGCATATGGGGAACAATGAGCCAGGAAGTATTCTGGACACTAAAACCGGGAAAGCAAAGGAAAATGTGGCTCTCTTTCCTTATTTCTCCCTTTACTGCTTGCTAAATAGAATTGTGAAAGCCTCCAATCTCCTGCATCTGTTGCAATGTTTCATAGATTAGATTTTTGGAAAACAATGTAGTCTTTCTGAATCTGTGTTAAATGTGATCAGTTCCCCATTCTGAAACACATGCAATTGAAAATTATTTTATAAATATGTACTACAAACAGTACACCTCTTTCCCTCTTCATACTTTTGACCCTCTGCCTGATCAAAGTTGTAAAAGTGACTCAGGGGACCTCTCTGTATTTTAATGGATACCCAATCTAAGTCAGAGACAACATTTTATTTATCCATTTAACTTACTCATTATCCACTCATATGTCACTCTTTATCTTTTTTTGAAGTAAATTGTAGCTGACTTACAGTAAATTTATTTCCCAGTCAACCACCTCTTCCATACCTCATTCTATACCTTCAACACAAGAAATTTGAAACTATATTTTAAATTAAATATAAGTTGCTCAACTTTTCACTCCAGTTCTTCTCATTAGGACTCTATCTAAGTAAGAGAGCTTTTGATACCAAACAATAACTATCCAAATATAAAGGAAAATCTATTTGTCATAGAAATGAAATATCCAGGGCCAGCATTAACTTCAGACACAGCTGGATCCAGAGCCTCAAATCTGCTCATTAGCGCTTAGCCTTTTCTTCTGTCTTTTGTATTGAATTCAGCATCAAATAAGTTCCCTCTGTTTGGTGACATCTGGCAGCTCTAGGCTTAGATGCTCTCAAATTCAAGTCCATCAGAAAGAGACTATTTCTCACTCTAGCAGGTTCTACAGAAGTTCAAGAAGCTGTCCATTGTACTTGTTGGTCTAACTTGGGTTACGTGCGGTACTCAGGCAGGGAAGATGAGACCTGAGTGAAATTCCCACACTTCAACTAGCCATGGAGTCAGCTGGACCTGGACTGCATGGCCAGTGATACTCACAAGAACAGTAAGGTCCTATAGATGAGTAATAGGCCTCCATCAGAAGCTACAGCCTACATTTTTTGTATTCTATTTACTGAAACAACCTGTCACTCAGTTCTTTCTGTTTGCACAGTAGGGTAACAGGGAAGATTCTTTGCCTAATTGGGAGTAATGAGTTTTAGCCATGGTTAGGAGATTTAGGAAGGCATAGTCCTATTCCTAACAGACTAAAGTTTAAACCAGCTAAGATTTTCAGGAAATTTACTACTTGTTCTTAGTCTAAAATCTAATCTTAAAATCAGGTCTCATTCCCAAAGACAGTATCTGGGAAATCTTAGCCCTTGTTAAAGTGAAGGATTAAATTTGACCCCAGAGTTTAGTGGTTCTGGTCTCTCTGAAAGGTTTAATCCTGTACTGAACATCACAAACCACAAAGTTGGCAAATCTTTTGGGAATTTTTGAATCCCTGGAGCCTCCCATTTATATTAAGCCTCACACCTTCACAGGAGTGCATCAGGAGTACAGCAATCAAACAGTAGTGGTAGTAGGGCCAACCTTTACCTGTCCCACTGACTTTTCCTAAGATCATTTCTTAAAGGTATAGTTAAGCTAAACTCCCAATACAAAATAGGATACAGAAATAAGTACTTGCCCAAGAAATTTCTTGCAGTCTAGTTCATGTTTGTTTCCCATAAGTCCTGGTCTCAGTGAATATCCGAAAAAAACAGTTTCGGTATAATCTGGTCTTCCAGATACTTGTTCTTCAAAGTCCAGTTTAAGGAACTTTCAAATGAACACTACCTAAGAACTTGTTCGATGTACAAAGAACACCCCAGACCAGTACCTTCATCACCTTTATTAACCTGACACTTAAGATTGCTTATGTTGCTGTGCTTTGTACCCTCATCTTTGCACCCTAACTGGACAGTGGTTGCCATCAGATGCCTGGGTTATTTTTAGTTTTATTATTTTAGTTAACAGCACTCATTGATACTGCGTATAATGGCATGAGTGTGGAGGCAGACTCTATGGTAAGAACTTCTGAAAATGATTTTACACTGTTTCAAAATCTAAATTCCAGTACATATGGCGTCCTGTCCATCTCTCCCTCATTTTGCCTGTAATAGTCCAAACACTTTTTCAGACCAACACTCAACCCAGAAAGGCTTAGCAGGGTCATTTAATTTTTGGCTCATGTTCAAAAAATTTCTCAAATTAGCATTTTAATATGATTGCTAAATGTTTAATTTGTATATATTGTCATTGCTTTCTTAAATTATGTCACTGGGTAAAAATAAAATGATAAAAGCACACCACAATTTTTTAACCTAATTTTGGCATTTAAAAATTTTTTAATGTCTTTAAAGCTTCGAGAAATCCAAGCAGCCTCTGGTCCTCTGCTCTGGATACCTTTAAAATCATCTCTCTTTTTATTGAGTCTTTCCAAAGACCTTCTTCCTCCTAAGCCCTCCTGGCAAGTTCTAAACTTCTCAGAGTAGTCATTATTTTCTGCCTTAAATTATAGTTGTTGGTTATTAGCCTGGCAAGAACCTTTGAGTTCAAGGCCAGTTAAAACCTTGATAACTATAGGAAATTTATATTTTTATTGTGTGCTTGTGTAATCTTTCCAATAATGATACAATTACCCGAAGACATGTCTGTGCTGTATTAGTGTATGAGCTGGGTGTGTATCACAACAGTAGAAACATGAAACCCTGAGCTCAAGTCGTAGTACTGTAAAAACATAAAGTAAAATTTAACAATTTTTGCATGAATTTAGTAAGATTCTGCAGCAGAATCCTCAGTACAATGCACAATTCTTATCAATTGAAAAGGCAAGGATCATTGAGTCTGCATTTGTATTAGAAATATGTGTCATTACAGATACAATCTAAATTTAAAAAGAGAAATGTCTATGCCTTGCCTTGTGCATGTCTTAATGGTTTAAATTGTAGTTGGCAGTAAAATCTGTATTTTACCTTTGCTTCTGTGAATTTACGAAGGGTTGTTCCTCTAAGAAATACAGTGGTCCTTACCATCACTCTCTCTCAGGCAGATAGAACTGACTACATTATCTTTCATTCTTTTGCTACCTCACTAGACTCTGTCAAAAAACAAAAACAAAAAAATCAAAATTTTATTTTATTTATGCTCACATATCAGTGATCCAACTGATGCAGTGATACTTGGCTAGACAGTTTTAGTTCCAACTGGGGACCTGACTGGGTTTTTTCCTTTTCACAGATTTGGTTCACTGTGTGCCATTTGTGTAGAGCCTGAAAGGCCAAGATGAGATGCAGTAGTTACCAAAAAACCTTTTTTAGATCTGAAGAAGAGAGAAAGCAAGAGCGAGAGTAAAACAGAGAGAGACAGAGACAGAGACAGAGAGAGAGAGAGAGAGAGAGAGAGAGAGAGAGAGAGAGAGAGAGAGAAAGAGAGAGAGAGAAGTACAGTACCTAAGCCTAAAGTCAATGGGGTAAGAATGCACTTTGAGTTTATGAGAAAGGTAGAAAAATCTTGGGACAAAAGGCATAGATTCAGGTAGGAATGAATCATTGTGCACAGTTCAATCTGTTAGATCAGAGTACTAAAAAGATATACAAAAGAAATAGCCATCCTAGAACTGGATAGTTTAATTTGCCACTGCAGTCCTAACATATCGGTGGTTTGCATCCAAGACATCTGAGAATGACTGTACCTTACATCATGTTTGAAGATCCCCTGAATTGCTAGGGTTGCCTTTTTACTACATGTAAAGTATGCATTTTAAACATTTATGGATATCAAAATGTCACTATTCTTTCTAAATCTAAGGTAAAGTTGTTTTATGACTAGATTGTCTTTATGATGACCCTGATTTTATAAATCTTCCTAGTGAAATCAGCCCCTGGATGATTATTACTGAGGATCATGACTCTCTCTTCTGAGCAATGACATAATTTAATTAGTGTACTTCCTTATAATCATGCCAAACACCATGAAAAGTGAAGAGTATTTTTCCTCTGTATTTGCAAATCACTAAAACTTTAATGCAAGCTTATGCAATAGTTCCAAGGTTTAATACTTTGCACCCTCTGCTGGGGGAATAACACAAAGAAAATTACAGCAGATGTGGAGAAATAAAGTGATTTGATATATAAAGTCAGAGCTATAGATTAGAAGAGCAGTTGGCTCATAAATGTTTATCATTTTACAGTTATTTTGAAAATATGTTTCTGACTGTTTTTGATAAATAATATATTATGAAATTTAAATTCATTAACATTAACCTAAAAATATCCAACTTACAACTCATGGAATTCAGAGCTCTGAAAAATCCAATTCAAGTTTTCCTGTGAGTGAATTTTGGAATATATTCATTCTAAAGTTCATTGATAAGAATGCCAAATATCAAGAAAAGGAAATACTAAATATTTGGAGAAGTGAGACTTAAAAGATGCTTTCCATTAAGAAAACCACAAACATAGGTTTCTGTTCTGCATTCCACAAAAGAGAATGTCAGCTTATGCTGTACTTGAATTATAAGGAAACAAACATATTTTTAAAGTAAATTTAAATGCCATAACCTCTTATAGTAAACTACAAAGAATGCTAATGTCAATATTCCCTTGTAAATAATTACATTTGAAGGTCTTCTTGTAATGGCAAAAACAATTTAAAATTATTTCAAGTTAGATTCAAAAAATAAATACGAATTTCATATTGTTTCTCACAAAATAGAACAATACTGCTATCTGTAAAACATTCTGCTTTTATTCATAAAACGTAAATATTTTAATCAGAGTGAAGTTATCACTTACATGGACAAATACTTTAAATGAAAGAATATTGGATTCCAAGATAATGTATTTCTAAATTCATATACCTATATAGTACCAACATCAGTGTGACTATCCTAGTTTATGTTGGTTGTCATAATATATTGTTCAAAGTATTCAGGCTTGCCACAGTGTTTTCCACAGTATCCATTACAATCCATAGTTTAAAAAAAATTTTCAGCTGACATCACTGTCTTATTCACTCTTGGTGCAACACAAACCTGATATTTTCTAATCTAAGGTTATTTTTCAGGTTATCAATTCTATTTCCAAACATCTGACAGATTTTGGCTTTCTCACTTGGAATGGTGGTGCATCTATTGGTCATTATCTTTATGACTGCAATTTTTTCTTCAACTTGTAAAAGTTCAGATTCAGGCTTTCTCAGACCTTGTCTTTTAGGCTCTGAATCACATCTACTAGCACTTACGAAGCTAGTCTGATATTATCTGACAAGTAAAGCACATACCCTCAAATGTTAAATCAAAAGGACAATGGTTTATCTCCAAGGAAGAAAACTCTAGGACAAGATAATAAATTCTGATCATTTTCTGTGTCTCCCCTTATTCCTCTCCATCTCCTTTTTCTCTCTCTTACTGTTTTTGAGCATAAAGTCACATGCTTGTAATGATTTTCAGAATCATATATCAATAACATAAGAACATGAATAAAATTACATTTTAATATTTTTGTAATACTTAATATATAGCAAACAGAAATCTATGGTCCTTGTGAATGTACTCTTTCTACACAGTATCGTGGGTGGAGCGACAGGGAGAAGGATCACAGTGCTCAGAAAGCTGTGCTTTTTGCATGTTTGTGCGATGAGAAGATTTCATAGAATCTGCACTTTGCTTCTTAATTTTTTTTTGTTTCACAATTCATACCGTTTTAATGTGGCTCTAAGATCTCTTTGACAGGCCATCTTTACCCTATTTCTCATTTATTATAAACTGGCTAGAATATCTTTCCTTCTCATTTCTACTTCTTTATATCAGATTATGCTCAGCTCATGTGTAATTAATCATAAAATTTATTTTTGAAGTATGTCAGTATAAAGTGATATTTTCTCATGGTTAGGATTAATTGAATTACTTAATTCATTTCCATTAAATTATTATGTCTCATATTTGTCCTTAAAATACTAATTTGGATTGAATTGCTTAATCTTTCTATATCCAGATCACTGTTGCAATTTTTTCACCTAAAGAGAAAAAACCTATTCCATTCAAGGACACTTGTTGCATTGATGGTCCCAGTTCATTTTCTTTTGAAATAAAGCAAGTTCTCAAATTGGAATATGTCTGAGCCTTATTTTCTGATTGACTGCTAGTACTCACATACCAATTTTTTGGGTCTAACACAGTTGCGTGGAATTTAAAAATTAGAGCCATAAGTGACTGCTATTTCTGCAGCTTCTAAATGATCATATATAAGCAGTTTAATATACTTTAAATAGATGAGTGAAGTCCTGACCCCTGGGCACGAGGATAAGAGCTGGAAATAAGAGACTGGGAGCTGAGCTCAGGAAGGAAGTTCTTCACACAGTGGTCTAATTACCTGAACTGTGGTTCCCAGTTTTCCCCAAGAAAAGCACTTTAAGCCCTTTTAACTTCTCCTACCTCCCCAGTCTCACATTTCCACTCAGTCATACTTGGGCAGGTGGTGAGCAAAACCCTATGTTGACCCTTATGTTGACCCATGCTTGACCTGATCCCTCATGTACATGCATTTGCATTACAGTTTTGATTCCTCAATGGACATTGGCTACCATATTTGTTTTGAATAGAACCATATAAAATCAAAGACTCCTTCCTCAGATGTAAGCATGAAGGTTCACAGTTGACTGGCAGAAACTTTAATAACCACAGATTCTGACCACTCTCGAAATTCCAGGACAATAAAATAGAAATCAACCCCCCTGGACTTCACTGCAGCTGTGATGTCTGGGCACTATCTGCCCTCTCTTATTGAGGGTGTCCTTTTATTTTATTCTCAATAAATAATGTTATACTTGTTTTATCATAAACATGCTCAACCCCTATTTGTCTTACAATCTTGCTATAAACTATTCCTTTCATTTTTTCTGTGGATCTTCTTGCAAATCTTCTTGGGAAGGATCCAAGTGTCGAGAAGCTAATACAACACAGATCACCCAGCCCAAATTCTGGAAACTGTTCCTCCATCTCTTTCCAGGACACAGATGCCATGGCACCTCTGTTCACTGTTTTATTCTCAACACTCAACACAGAAGTTGGAATAAAAGAGGTAGTACATAATATTCAGAGAATGATAAATAAATATACATACATGTCTAAATGTACTTCTAAGTAATTCTCTTGATGAGTAAAAACCATTCCCTAAATATATGGAAGATTAAGTTAATTTCATTCTTGTCTTTTGTTTTGCTGATGGCTTGGTGAACCAGTCATGGGATAAAACAGCAGAACTTCAATGTTGTCAGGGGAAAAAATAACAAAACTTCAAAACTAATAAAGGACCTAGTAATAGTTACTTCTCTTCTAAAATGAAGAAACTGAAAATTAAAGGAATTAAATAAGATTTTGCCTAAGACCTCAGGCAGTAAAGGAGAGAGGACTAAATGTAGAACTCAGGAATCCCATTTCAAAAGTCTTTCCACATTAAAAAAATTAAAGAATTAAAGAGAAAGAGGTCACCCATTTTGACCTATATCTTGAAATTAGTAATTATTTAAGCATTCCACACAAAACCAAACCCAATGGGCCAAGTCACAGTATACCCTAAAAGATTTTTTAAGGATTTTTCCCACATGCTAGTTAACATGGCGCTACACAGCGCCTCCATTCAGCACTGACTTTCAAGTTCTGGTAAACTCTAAAATTGAACCTACCGCTTTTTGCGCGTGTGCCAGCACTCCCCCAGTCAGCAGTCAAAACGTCACTCCATTTGCCCCTTTAACTCCACTACTGGGGACCCAGCCTAGATCCCCAATCTTCAGAACGAGTGTATGGTGAGGGCTTAAATAAATGAGACAAGTGGTATGATTTTAGGGTTCCAGGAGGAGCAAAGCCCCTACCGAGTTCTTGACTCTACAGCTATCATGAGGGCTAAGACAAAGAGCTTCTCTGGATCACCAGTATGTATTTTCAAAAAGACAAAGAGAGGAGATACTGAGGGAGGTGCTGAGGGTGGTGCTGGAACTGAGCAGCACTTGGGAGTCACTTCAAGGATATCTCCAAGTAGGAAGGAATGCCAGAAAAGGGGAACTATTTTATCTCCAAGATGGCCTTTGTGATGGGACTGTAATGCCCTGCAGAGTAAGTTGCCTGCAGGGCAATCTCTATTAGCATAATTAATTATGGAGCCAATATGTCCTCAGCTGCGACCTTCTTTACCTTGCCTTTTGAGGTATCTCTGACCTCACTGGCCACTACAGGCCTCGGTCAGGACCAGTGATTTATAGAGTTTCCTTACTATGAATCAACTCCCATCGCCAGGCAAGGGGCCTAGGCCTAGGACAGGCTCACAGATAAATAAAATGCCAATTAGTAAATTTTAAATCCTGCTCAGAACTGCTTTGTAGTGGTCTCCAACACTCCACCTATGTCAATTCCAAATAAATCCTGCAGTTTTCTCTTTGTTGCCTTCAGAGGGTGTGAGTGTCTCTTCAGCAGCCCTCCCACATAGGATTCATATTCATAGGGTTCACTATCCTTCTTTTGGTCTTATTCTCACCAGACCTTCTAGGTGACCCAGA
>RJWM01003834.1:0-104499 GCA_004363535.1 Dasyprocta punctata | reverse complement strand
TTTGTATTTGACTCTTTGAGTAACTATCATAAAATAATTCTATAAATTACGTGTCCTGTATTGTTTTCCTTGCAAACCCTAACTATAACACCTGATAATGGAGACGTTACACAAAAACTGTGTGAGTCAAGTATTTCATTTGGGAAAATCGTCAATATTTACCTATTTAATCATTGAATGGAAATTAAACAATATGAGTTTCATTGTATTCTTTTGAAAAACATTAAGTTGAATCAAATCAAGTGGAAAAAAATAGAAAATACTGACACTAAGAAAGCCTAGTGAACAATTATCTTAGATTGCTCCAATATGTTGAGAATGTGAAAAAATAGACAGATTTAAAAAAAAGAAATTCCAGTACAACATATGATTCTCGATTTGTATATATATATATATATATATATATATATATTTTTTTTTTTTTTTTTTTTGGTACCAGGGATCAAACTGACAACCTCATGCCCACTAGGCAGGTGTTTAGGCCACTGAGCTAAATCCCTAGCCCTGTTTTTTGAGACAGGGTCTCACTGTGCAGTTCAGGCTGGCCTTGAACTCACTTTATACCCAGGCTAGTCTCAAACTCACGATGATCTTCCTGCTTCAGCCGCTGGAGTTCTGGGATTAAAAGCATGTGCCACTATGCCCAATTTGTCCATATATTTTTTAAAACATTGTGAATGGCATTTCAGGGACAATTAGAAAAAAAATGATAATAAGCTGTGAAATAGGTAATATTATTTTCAGTGGTAAATATTTTCGATATAAAAATGGCATAATGTCTCTGTTCTTAGGACCTATATGCTGAAGTACTGGGGAAAAAGGTTATGATGACTGCAACTGAATTTTAAATCATTTAAAGAGAAAAAGTTTGTGTGTGTGTGCATGGTGTGTGGGGACACTGTACAGTGTAATGTAAGTTTTTAAATTTTTCTGTATATTTAAACTTTTTCACAAGGTGGAATAAAAATGTGCATATCTTAAGGCACTTTTTAACATTCACAATTCGTCAACTTTCTTGAGACACTACACTCACTGTAATTGAAAATGTATAAGTAGATTCAGTATACAGCTTATAAAGGACTATAATAGAAACTAGGGATAGATCTTTTACAACTGGGAAGGGGAGCAAAAGATGGCAGGAGTGGTGTAGTGGAGGGGGAAGGGGAATTAGAAAGAATAAAGCTGTGTTATGTATATGCACCAACTCTTCACGAAGAATGTAATCATTAGGCAATGTAAATATGAGCTAATTATTTTTTATTTAAAAAATTCTCAGTTCTATGTTGTACTGGCAGCTTAGCAAGTATTTGATAAATATTTCGTAAAATCATACATATAGATCCTGCTCACACCTGTCTTAACATTTTGCTTGTGCTTGTTCTCTTCTTTAGTGTGACTCATTCACCTTAATGATTTTGTTTTCTTTTTTGCTGATAGGACTCTTTTTATCTTCCAAACTGTGATTCTCATGAGACTTCAAATGTCATTAAAGCTGTAACTTCAGATGTAGCTACATCTAAATGTGTATCAAAATTCATATTTGAAGAAAGTGTTTTCAACTCTAATGGCATCCCTTGTTATATTTTAACCATTTTTATTTCAATAGAACATGAGAGTCCTTTCACATTTTAATTAAATTCATGGTGGGAGTTATTTAATTAGAAGCCAGGCCAAAGAATAAAATCTAAATTAATTTCTGTGTACCTAAACTTAATTTATATATTACTATATTCACAGAATGCCAACTAATGTTTGGGTGAACATAAACAAATATAATACATAAGCAAACTTTTAGGGGAATATAATTGAGAGAGATTTTTAGATCTGTATTTGTCATACTACACTTACATTGAAAGTGAATGGTTTAATGTTACTAATAGGAAGCCATAATAGGAAGCTATATTTTGATGTCGACATTATAGATGATACTGCCATGTATAACACTTCTAAAATTAATGAGGTAGCAGATATTTCATGTTCAAAGTTGTTAGCTGGAATCTTCATAATTATAAAAACTAATTAATTATGAAAAAATTCATGACCATATAAAAATGTAAGAAAAATAATTATGTGTACGTGAAGAACTATTGTGCATTAAGCACTATTTGGATTTGGGCATCCGTTTTCTATTGGTATGTAACAAATAGCCACATAATCACAAACTTGAAAAAATACAATTGTATTATCATGGCTTCCAAAAATAAAACATCAGTTAGCACAGACCTTTCCTTTCACACTCACCTGGCTGCAAGCAATGCATCAGGCCAGGTTCATGATTTTATTTAAGCCTTAGGGTGCCTTTGTACAATCATGCACCTGCTGACAGAATTTACATTCTTGCAAGCAATGGTGGAAATCCCAGAACTCTCTCTTCAAGGCCAGGACTGACTTCAGGTGATGTCCTTTCCCATTAATGGCTAACCGATCAGGTCAGAACCACCAAGATCATCTCCATTTTGATAAAATTATAGTCAGACATTTAGTAATATTACCACAAATATAACATACTGTTAAACATGCCAGTTCTTTGTGGGTGTCAAGGCAGGATACTACTAAGAGGATGCTACCCAGGGACAGGAATCTTGTGGGAGAAGTGAGCTTTGAGATCCCCCCTATTACAACAGGTACTGAAAACTCACAGAGTGGAACCTGGCAAAGTCACTAAAGTAAATGACAAAGAAACACGATGTGCCAAATATATATATATATATATATATATATATATATATATATTCGAAACACTTTGCCCACTTTCTCTTCGAAATGCTGCCATCATTCCCAACGTCTTATTGCTCCAAAGTGTGCAATTACTCATCATCACACTTGGCCTACGGTATTGCATTACCCTTCCAGCCTTCCAGTTGTATCTTTGCTTTTTCTCTTGCATTCTTGTATTTCCTGTATTTCCCCTCCCAATTGTTAGGTATAAATTCAACTGTGCCACACATTTTTTCAACACATTTCTAAGGATTTCCATCTAATCATGACTAAGTCTGTCGGGTGCAACAGTCCCTGTCACTCATTTTGAATTTGTTTATTTCCCTTTCTTCCATAATTTACTACATTCCCAGTCCATCAACTGGCTTCCAAGCTAGTCTCATAAAAGCTGCTCTCTGGCCTGGGTGATTCCACACTCGCCTTTACTTCTAATGCCCATTCTCCAGATTTGAACATGACACAGTCACTGCACAAGGAGGATAATTCAACATTAAGATAATCACCTGCTTAGTCTATTACAGTTAAGTTTTAAATATATTGTAATATACAAGGAAAACAGAGAAAAGCATGATGAAAATCATGATGACATAATATTTTTAAACTTCCATGGTAGACATAGCAAACTATAAGCCAATTTTTGGTGTAAGAATTAAGCCTATCCAATGTGTACCATTAGGTCATTATCTCTGTGATGGATCCATGCTGGTTTTCTTCTTCTTTTTTTTTTTTTTTGTCACTTGAATTTAAAAATTATGACAATTTGTAGTGAAAAAAGAGTAAGTCTTCACTTGAAAATGGACTTTTTTAAAAAATGGGAATTCGTACTATCCATGTTAAGCAAAAAATAATTTGATGATCTATTGAAATTAACAATATAAAAAGTTTTTTTGAGATATGGCTTGCTATGGAGTTAAATTTGTAATTCTTGTTCAGCAGCCTCCTGAGAGCTGCGATTACAGGTGTATATCACTACGCCTGGTTAATAACATAGAGTGAGGAAACCTGTCTCTAGAATATACTGAATAGATAAATATTTAGTATTTAATACTCATAAGGCACTGAAATAGTTAGCCATCAACATCCACTTTTTAGTGACCAGAGATCTTGGTAAATCAGTTAAGTATTTACTACACAAAGTTAGATACACTAAGCACAATAAATACTAATGGTCAAACTGTGGTTTAGACTTCTATGGTTTTGTTTCATAAAGGGCAATTCTTCACTGAAGCATGAGTGAATTAAAAATGAATCAAGGAGGTCCTACTAAGACAAAACTAAAATAATATCAAAGAACAAAAGTTGTGAAAGGCACAATAGTAGTAACTAAATAAATCAAAGAGAAAACTCATATGGAATAAGTGTGCAGACTCAAGGCAGTCTAATAATCAAGACCTGAAAGGCAGCAGGAAATGATTCTGACACTTGAAAAACCCCATCCAGCCCCATTCTTGATTCCCCCAGCAGGTGTGTTGCCCTAAAGGGCAGGAATAGAACAAATCCTAAATCAAATCATAAGTAAGTAATTCCACTAGAATAAAGACTACACTGAGGTCCACACTTCTGATACAATGGGATACCAACTAAAGTTATGTCTAATGGGGTGGGTTAGAGAAACTCTTGGAAAGATTTGATGAGAAAGGAAAGGGCGTCAGAACAATAGGAAGAGAATTGCTGGGCTGAAGGCAGACCCTGAGGAGAGCCAATCAAATTAACAAAGCACTGAGAATTGGATGGCAAGTAAAAGAGTTGGAAATTTATGAAGGTAGAAGGGAAGCACAACAATTGTCTCTAAAGAATTAAAGACTCAAAAGCTGCTAATTAACTTTCTTTCATTATTCTCTTTGATTATTCTAATAGGGTAATTAGACACTGGTATTGAAAAATCCAATATCTCCAGATGACCCATAAGAAAACAGTACCTGAAGGAGACTGCTATCAGCTGAATACCGATTACAGATGAGGCAACCTCCACAACCCTCTGTGGACAAGAAAAGCACAGTAATTGAACATTTTAAAATCAGAACACTATTGATAAATACATTCTGGTCATGAATAAATTCTGCAGGAAAACTGACTTTCAGATTTGCAAGGTATGCCTCAGCAGTGGTAGAGAGGTAGTCCTCAGAACTGCTACAGCAGTCAGGAAGAGTATAACTAGGTTTTACTCACACCGCACTAGTTCTGAAGTTCTTTTCTCTATATTCCAGGATATCTCCACTATCCTGTGTCAGTCGTGAAAAACTAGACTGCGTGTAGGTGATCAAGAAACTCCACATTTTAGAAATATAGTCAACAAAGTTTATCTTCATACATTCCATGTCTACCCTGGTGTATTTCTTACAGAGGAAGGGGAGGGAAGGATAGGAGGGAATGGGAAAGGTAAGGGGCAAGGGATGAGGACATCCTGTCATTCTATCCACCTGGGAGCCTTCAGTAAAATGTAGTATTCACGAAACTACACAGATGCCCAAACACACAATGTTGTCAATCGGATTTTTACTGCTGGAATATGAGTGTTGAAGTCAGGGATGTCAAAAGTTTGAGGAAAGGCTTTAATAGAAGGGAAACCAAACAAGCAACCAGCTGTGGGAATGGGGAAATTGGAGGAGACAGACAAGTCTGGGATCAAAAGAAAAATTTGAAAGAGAAAACAAGTAATACTAAAGTTTAAAGAAATATATTGATATAACTAGAGTAGTATTATGTGAAGAGAAAAGACAAGTATTTTAAAATATAGATTTATATATCATTTATGATATGGAAGATGATACGTAGGAACTTTTAGAAAAAATATTGAAAAAATAAGGAAATAGTAAAAATGGGAAAAGATAAGAAAAATGACAGTTATGCTATCCAACATCCAAATAACCAACCACTGGAAATTGCATAATTCTGAACCAGAGACAAAAATAAGGAGACTATTTTCAAAGAAAGAATATTTTACAATTCCAAATAGAAAATGAGATTTTACATTTTTAAAGTGCACACTATTACCAAGTAGAATGAATGAATCTCAGGCTAATTCAAAGACTCATCTGAACAAGAAGAGTAAAGAAAATCATATGGTGTTGTATAAGCATGGAGAAAACAAATGGAGTAGACATGAAAATCAAGATTTAAAATGGGATCAATCTTATAAGCAGCAAAACAGACAGGAAAAAATGTTACATTCTCAGAAACTCTTAAGAAAAAGAGATTTCCCACCTACAATTTCATATTTGAAGTAACTATCTAGGACAACTTCAGAATAAAACAAGTTATTTGCACACACACTCTTGCTCTAAGTCCTTCCTTTCTTGCTAAGTAAGCTTCTAAAAGGAAGAAACAGCAAAAACATGAGGGAGGACTAAGGGAATAGAAAATAAAAAGTTTTAGTAATGGAAGTGCCTTTATGACCGTTTTATAACAGGCCCGGAGAGAGAATATAGGGTTTAGATCTTTTAATTAAAAATATGATGAATATGTTGATGAACTCCAGAAATTTGTATTAAATTTCATAAGAAAAGACACTTTCTGGATGAGGTATGAGAAGCATTTACATTTTCAAAATAAGCGGTCACTGATTACGTGATCAAAACAGTAATATATTTATATTGGTGAAATGAAAGGAAATGGATTGAATGTTATAGAAGAAACTCTTTAGTACCATAGTCATTGCTTAAAGTAAATAAATTATGAACTAGCCATAAAACCTACACTGGAAAACTGAGAGTGAAAACTAAAAGGAGAGGAAAATAGAAATGATTACCAAGGAAGCAGGCCTTGCTGATGGAATATGGTCGCCTCAGACATAGCTGCTATTTAGAATTGATACCACTTTTTGTTTAAAATCATGTTTGCTTCTTAATTTGGTTAAAAATTAAGAAATAGAACTGTGTACAGGATAAATATTTTAGAATGGCTATTAGTCAATGTGTTAAGCATCATAAATCTCTGCATTTAACCATCAGCTTCCACTCTGTATTTGTTATCATTCTAAGCTTTGTAGATTGACTATAAAAAATGGATTGTATTTGATTATTCTCAAATGTTCCTTTTTCAATTCTGATTTGCATGATTGATACAAACTGTGATTTAACTTACTTCAGGATCTATAGCTTTCAACTGAGTATCACCAAAGAAGGCGAATTTTAGAGAACAACAATCCCCTTGGGTTTAACATATTTTTTTGTAGGATTGAAAGCGATTCATACTAACTAGTGATGCTTCCTGAATGTAAAGGGAAGATGCTATGACAAAGATGGCTAAAATGGCAAGATCAAGGCCCAAGGCATTTTGTCACTGAGAGCACTTTTGAGCACACGACGGAAGAAAATTTATTTGTTTTTACAAGGACACATTTCTTGTTGAATCTGCTGAATTCTCATAATGGCACAGTGAGCAGATAGGTTTGTAAATGAGATAGTGAATTAGCCCCTACATTTAAAGAGTAAGGTTGTTTTAATGGAAAGTAATATTCTACTTAGTATAGATACAGTATTCAGAATTTGTCTTTGTCACAGTATTTTATAAAAGATTTGCCACTGTACTAAGAAATTTGGATGATCTCACTGAGACATAAGATAAGCAAAGCTGAGAAAGTCAGATATTGCTCTTACAATATGCACAATTGGGAGACAGAGCGAGCAAGAGAGAAACAGAGAGAAAGAGACAGAGACAGTAAAAAGGACAACAGTGTGAAAAAGGAGAGATTACAGGGGAGTAGAGAGAGAGCAGAGGTAGCAGTAATGCTTTGAATATAATTGAAGTATGCTACAATTATTATATATAATAATATCACAAAACAAATACCATTATTCTATCTAACTTACTTGCAGTAATAAATATTTTGAAAAGACAGAAAAAGTTTTTTTCAGAAGAACCATAAGAAAAAAATCTCCTAATTGCCATTTCATGAATACATTTTCTTGAGTCAAAGTATTAATAACCAATGCATTTAGAAATATGCAGTTTACTGTTGATACATACAATGTCTCAATTTTCCATTTATTTATTTATTTATTTATTTATTTATTTATTCTTTTTGGTACCTGGGATCAAACTCACAGCCTGGTGCTTGCCAGGCAGGTGCTTACACAATTTTCCTTTTAAATATCAAATGTAATAGGAATGTGTTAAATATATTACTGAATTTAATGCAAATAGTTTCAATGTATACCGTTAGGATTTGTGAAACATTTAAACTATTATACCCAAAACTACAGTATTATCTTAAATACTCTAAACACTTTGAACATGCTGTTGCATTTGTACAATGGAAACAACTTTAAAGATAAACATAAGCCAAAGAGTGACAGCAATACCAAGTAAGATACACTTGGTTTTCTAGGGCTCTTAATTTGCCCAAAATATTTCTTATTAAAAAATCATTGAAATTCAGCATATAGAATTCACTCCAAATCCAGGAATTTATTGAGGCACCATGGATCAGATTTATATTCTACTCATAACAATTTCAGTAATTAATAATAAATCAAACATTACTATCAGACCTACTAGTATAGCAAAAAAAAAAAAAAGCTATGAGCTATTTTGGAGCTTTAAACTGAAATTTATGTTTATGTAATTTGTGATAGCTCCTTAAAATACTGTTCCTTCTTGTGCTCTTCTGTTTTCCATTTGGCTTATCCAGATGAAATCCCTGATTCCTAAGTGCTTAACATATCTGAAGATATTCATGTTAATATTAAAACTTTTGCAGATAAATTTTCTAGTGCCTTAATGTACATTTTTAATTATATAGATTCATTCGATTATATTTTTAAAGATAAAAACACTATCTAACCTTTAAAATATTTGTTTGATTTTTGCTGTACTTATCTTATTTTAATAATAAAAGTCTACCTTGTGAACAGTAAAGTATTTGAGGCTTCACTATATGCTATAATTTGAGTACAGTCATAATGAGCTAATGTAAGGTGTTTAACCAGTGACTGATGTGTGACAAGTAATGTTAGTTTTCACAGAGTCTATCATCAGATTAGGTTTGACTGTGGCACCAGTGTCTATTAGAGCAATTGCTTAATAGCTCTGGGTTTCATGTAACCACTTGTAAATTGTGAAACACAAATAAACAGCACTATAATATAAGCTTCCTGCGGATATTAAAATAAGATGGCATGTAAAAGTAAAATACAAGGCAGTTTCTGACACTGTAAGAAGCTTCCACGTGTTATATCCTAAGCGATGATGCTTTTATTGCTTTAAAGTTAGCAACAAAAAGTAAAAATCAAATATAAATCATATTATTTGCACTGATAAGGCTAAAACTTACCGTGCATGTTCTAATCACGTAACATTAAATGCAATGAGGTAAAATATGAAGATATAATTTTACCTAAAATTGTTAAAGTTGTTTAAATAATGATCTTCATTCCTCATAAAATCTAGGTCACTTTTCACCAAGTATGTGTTGTGGATTTTGCCTGTTTGAGAAATTAGAGGAAGAGCCATCACTGAATTATGCTACATGTTCTTCCCTTTGTGTGTTCTTATTAAAATCTCCTGACTGAAAAAGGTAAGTTTTTAAAAATATTTATTCATATAATTTTCAATTGCAATTTCTATATCTAACACTCATTTAAAATCTGAAGCTAGATTTAGAATTGAATGTTGAGCCTCAAACACAGTCTATGCTTCCCAAACTGTCTTTGCAAAACATATCTTAATTGAAATAAATATGATTGTGAAAATATTTTAAAAATTAAGCGAGCATTTACATTCATTCTTCCCTAGTCAAGTGCTAGACAATTCTTCCCCAGAAAGAAGAGCATTTTCTGAGTGTTCATTTTGCAACTGTGGACTCTTTAAATTGACTTCTCTTTATATTGCTGTTGTTTCTCCAGCCTTTCAGCGCCATCCCTGGGCCCTAGTATCTCCTTCTGCTGAGTCCCACATCACTACTGTGCTAAATTGAGGCACCTACATGTGGGTAACATTTTTTTCTTTGATTTCCAGTCAGCAATCCTGCCAAGTTTTTTTCTTTTCACTGTCACTTCATTGTGCATTATTTCTATTTCCTCCCCTGGAACATACTAGTTTGTTGAAATTCCTATTTGATAAGTGAACTCACTGAGAAACACTAGCAAAATAATATCATTCACAACAATAGCATGAACATAAATTAAAATAGGGATCAACTTAACTATGGAAGTAAAAGATCTACAAAGTATATTATACTACTCTGAAAAAGAGATTGAAGAAGATACAAGAAAATAGAAAGATATTCCTGTTCCTAGGTAGGCAGAACTAATATATCCAAAATGACCACACTTCCAAAACTGAAACACAGATTTAACACAACCACAATGCAGATATCAACAGCATTCCTTATAAAAGTAGAGAAAACTATCATAAAATCCATATGGAAACAGAGAAGACTTAGAATAGCAAAATAATCCTGAGTAGCAAGAACAAAGTAAGAGGCCTCACAATGTCAAATTTCAAGTTATACTACAAAGCTGCAATGCTGAAAACAGCATAACACTGGCACAAAAACAGACATGAAGATCAATGGAACAGAATAGAGAATGCAGAAACAACCCCAGGCACATTCAGTTATCTGAACTCTGACACATGATAAAAAAAAAGACACAACAAGGATAAATAGACTCTTTAGCATATGCTGTTGGGAAAATTAGTGATTCACATGCAGAAGATTGAATCTAGACACATCTCTGTCACTATCCACTAAGCTAAAATAAAATTTTAAAAAGATCAACTTAATCTGCTGGAGAAAAAATAGTTAAAACTATTTAACGCACAGGAATAAGCAAGGACATTCTGAACAGAACCCCAGTGACACAAGAAATACTACCAAGAATCAACAAAAGATACCATGCAACTCTAAAAGTCTCTGCACAGCAAAGGAAACAACCAACAGAATTAAGAGATAACCTAGAGAAGGGGAATAGAAAATCTGACAACTGCACCTCAAAGGACTGGTATCTAGAATATGAAGAGAATACAAAAAATAGTTTCCCCTTGAGTAAAACAACAAATCAAAATATGGACATCTGAAATGAACAGACACTTCTTGGAGGAAGTACAAATAACCAGGGATACATGAAAATTTGTTCAACATTACTGCCATTAGAAACATTTAAAAAATGTTCCTGAGAAAAATGACTATTGATCAAGAAATCAAGTAACAGTAAACACTGGTGAGGCTGCAGGAATAAAGACACTGTCTCTATTTTTTAGTGGAAATGTAACATTTTCACACCATGGAAATCAGTGTGGAGATTTCTCAAAACCTAAAACTAGAAATGCTATTTGACACAGTTATTACTCTGTTAGATATTTTCCTGAGACAGTGCAGATACCATATCATAGAAACACATGCATACCAATGCTTATAGCAGCACAAGTCATAATAGCAAAACCTTGGGAGCAGCCTATATGTCAATCGACAGATGAATGGATGAAAAAAACATGGTATTTATACACAGCGGAGTACTGCTTTGCTGCAAAAGATAAATTGGGATCACTCGTAGGAAATGTATGCGTCTTGAGACCATAATATTAAGTGAAGTGAACCACACACACACACAAGTTTACATATCTCATGGTTTCTTTTATATGAGAAACCCAAAATATAAATAAAAAGCAAAAAATTGTGAATAATGGAAACATAGAGCTTTTTCAACTGGTAAGGGGATCAGGAGATGGAGGAAGAGGAGTTTGGGGAGCAACAGGGCTGAAAAAAAGGGTTGAGATGTGTTATGCACACACACATGTGCCTACATAATGTAACCCTTGTGGAATGCAAACGTGCTAATAAAAAATAAAAACTCAAAAACCAATCAATAGAACCAAAACCTTTCATATGAGAAGCAAACACAGACCAAGAGTAGGACAGTATAGCTTGTGAAGCCTGCAGTTTGATAGTCCACAATTCCATAGGCCGAATTTACTCCCAGGACTGGTTCATACAGAGTCAAGCAGATCACAGTATCTTTGAATCAAATCAAACAAGCACAATATCATTGAAACTCCTGGCCTCTTCCTTTGCTCCCTGTCTGGATATGTACCTGCCAAGTTCTAAATTACACAGGTCCCTGAAAAGAGAAGGGAAAGGTTCTGAGGTGATCAGTCTTGTAATTTGATGAGCCCACTCCACAATTTAAGTGTCACTGTATTTGGTATTCAGAGGCAGGGCCTTACAGAAGTAATTAGACCCCGAAGACCCCCCCGTTCAGGAACAGAGTAAGAAGCCCTCTTGAAATGACTGAAGAGAGCTCATGCCCTACTGCCTCCTGCTCTGTGCAAACATAGCCTTGATCCCTCTGGAAGACACATTCCAAGGCAAGATTTTGGCAGCAGACATCAAGTGCTCACCAGTTAATACACTTGCCAGTCCCATGATTTGAAACTTCTCAGTCTCAAGAACTCTGAGACACAAATGACTGTTCTGCATAAAGTGCCTACTCTGTGAGTCTGTCAGGCACCACAAATTGCCTACGCTGACTATAGAAGCTAAATTTTTCCCATCTATCATCTTCTATGTAAACAATACATTGTCTTTGTCTTCTCAAAGCATTCTAGGGAGACATAAATGAATGCAGCTGGGCTCTTCCAATTGCTGAGAAATAATTATAACATGCTCTGTATCTACTTCTCAAAATACTGCTCATTTTCTAGGACAATGCTGACATAATGATTATGACAAAATCCATTGCTAAAACAAATAAAGTGAAAAATTCCATTTTGTATCCTTCTTCTCACATATAACATTGCATTATAGTAATTATGATTCCACTTATATGAAAACATAATAGTCAATTTGACCAACTTGCAAATGATTGTAATGAGACTAATGTGTTTGGCAGAAAAGTATATCATTATATTAGAAAAGTCTAAAATTTTCTTTTCACTGAGCTGTGCTTCCATGTAAGAATTTTTATTCCATTTCATTTGTACTATAGGAACAAAAATAACATAAATATTAAAAAATTGGCCATTTCTGAGATTTACCTGAACACTCTTAAACCTCTTGATTCTTTAAAGATCAAAATTCAATTTCCTTTCTTGGCCTCTGAAGATACAGTACTTACTCCATAGAGAACCCCGCTCGTAGCACTCAAGGCATCTTTAAAGATGATGGATGATGCAGGCAGGGAACCACAGGGAAAAAGGCTCTCTTTCCTCTCGAAACTGTGTTTGTCTCTAAATCTGCGCTATTGACCCACTCAAAAATTCACTTAAGCAAAACATTTAACGTGATGGATGGAAGACCACCAGCCTCAACTCATCTCCTGGTGTTACATGACAATCGCTCCGTCTCCATCTTGCAAGGTGGAGGAATCGTACCAAGTTGAGGTGTTATTTTTTAGTTTTAAAGTAGGCTTTAGGTCAAATGTAGTTAATAGGTTCACCTTTCAAGAAGACCTTTTTTCTCTTATAGATTAAGTAACCTCATTCATATAATAAAATGGCATCCTGTCACATAAATTTGCAAATGTTCCAAAACAAGCTCATTAGCAAATAATGATGCCAGAGAGCAACTTTTAAATGTCAATAAATACATTTTACATTCTTCAGACAATCTTTGAAAACCAGGCAGAGAAGTAATTACTAGAGGTATGCCTTTCTCTGTACACAAATTAGAGAAAAATATCCATAGAACTTTCAATTACATTTAAAACATAAGGCAAATCAATGCTCCTTCTTTCTTCCAGTATGAAAGAGTTTTAATGAGATTCTAAACTTTAAGTGATCTAGTTACACAAAACTGTTGCTACATAATGAGCACTGACGTGGTAAAATTTTCAGTAATATAATCTCTGATTCAAACCTTAACGAGGTCTCAAACTGACTCAGAAACACTCTACTTGAGTGCAGACATATACACATAGACATACAGACCATGTAAGACAAGGATGAGAAGAAAAAAAACACTATTCAAATGTCATCTGTTATGTGTGCTTGTGACTTTGAAGTCCTTTTTGGGAAGGTTGATGAGGAAATGCTGCATTGTTCTATGGTCCAATCCAGTTCAAAAGTTCCCATGGATCCAGTATAGCTGAAGTAAAATTCAAGATTGTAGATAAATAGAAACTGCTGTTTTTAAAAACTGCACTTATTAAGATAAGTAAGTGTAACAGTAAAATTGTATTAAAAATGAACATTTGAAGTTTTCTAAGTGAATGCACATTTTACAATATTTGGGAAATAAATTAATAGGTGGTAATTGAAGAAAGTATTTCACAAATATAGAAGTGTATAATACAAAAGGAGGCATAGAGTATTATAATGTATGCAGAAAACACAAACTGTCTTTAAAAATCATATATTTCAAGGGTTTAATCACTAGAGACTAAGTTAGTACAAAATGACCATAATTTCTGCGTGTTTTTTTATCAAAATTATTTCTCTAGAATTTGAAAAAGTGGGAAAAATAAATTCCCATATGGTGAACATGACATATGAAGACACTAGCAAACAAGAGGTATAACTATCAAATGTTGCACTAGCTCACATCTCATCTATATTTATAGTATATAATTCATTATTCATTTTAAACAGATGAAATATACATATGTGTGCTAGAAGGCATATTTGAAACAATTTCAGTTTTATGAATGATTGTTTGAATTTTATACTAAGACAAATATCCATGACTTGCACGAAGTGTCTAAGTTAAAATGTGGTGGCATAAGAGAATTATTTGATTTTTGCAAAGTGAAATGAAAAAAATGTGAGCAGAATGTGTGAAATTTAATATGGTATGACTTGTTTGAAGATGTGCATGATGAAAACTTTGTTTATATCTCTACAAATTTTAAAAGAGAAGTGGCATAAACATGGATGGCTGCAGTCCAGTCAGTTTAAGATTGATTTTATGAAAGTTTTATTTATGTTTCTATTTTCATAATCATTTTCTACTACAGTTTAGAAAAGCCAAATATGAAGTGTACATTGGAGTCCTCTCTACCTAAAGAAGTTCATCATCGTAAAAATCAGATTAGATCATTATATAATGTATTTGATTTCAACAGCTTATACAATGTATTTAATTTTTCAACAGATCACTTAATAAAAGATACATATATATTCCAACCCAATACTTTCATTAGTATAATTTAATGTACATATACCAATGCAAGGAAATATAATTTTAAAGCTAAAGAAAGAAATCACATAAGGGAAAAAATCTATTTTTGAAGAAGGAGGGTAAAACTACAGTGAGGAAACAGAAAATGATAATGCTACTCATCCATAAAAATGTGGTGGTCACTATATCTGCTTGCATGAATGTTTCAACATCTCTTTTGGCTGTGTTGCAATGTGCTTATAACAGCTTCACAGTGTGGTGCATGAAGAATGACCTTTTTATCTACCAAAGAAAAAAAGATGGGAACTTAATGCGAAATATAATAACATGTACCATGTATCCTCTGGGCAGTTCATTTTTTTCAAATATACAGTCTTTTGTTTGTTCTAAGAATATTTTCTCATTTTCTTGAGATAATCTTTATAAGGAAATTGACCTCAACTATTGGTATAAATTTCACATTACTTAGTCGCTGGAATTGCAGTGAGCTTTGTTTTGTATGCTTTACTCTCAAATAAACCTGGAGTATAATCCAAACTGTTTATCAATGTGAGTTTCTTCTAATAAAATAATGTATAAATAATATGAATATATTCTTTTAAACACTACCTGAGCATAATATTATTTATATATTGCCTAAATGTAGTATAAGACAATGTAGTCTTCCATAACAATATATGAACTGTATAATACATTTTATGTCTTGTAAAACTTATCACAAAATCTAAGTATGCTATAAGCTCTAATATGCCCCCAAAACCATTCCAGGATACTTCTTTTTAACATTCAATTCATCCATTTGTTGTATAAGAAAAAGTAGCATAGGAACATCGAGTCTCTTAAGATATGAGTAAATTAAGCTTTAGGCTGGTGGTTGGATAGTCTCATACCTCAGAAGAATCAGTTTAATGTATGAGCATGGATCTCCATGGTTTAATAAGAGGATGTGGATCAGTGAGTTACATGATAATACCAAAAGATAATGATAAATCTCTGCCCTTTGCAACAACTGGGCCTGTTTGAAACCTAAAAATGGAAGTAAAATAATGGATTTTGTGGCTTTACTATTCCAAACGTTGAGAGGATCTATCGTAAAATTAACCAATGTTATGTTTTCCTTCCATTTCATATATGATTACTTGTTGAAAACCAGGGAAAGTAATAACATCTAGTGTTTCTACATATGGGAAACACAGCACTGTCTGTCAAAGCAAATTACCAGTTTAAAAAGCAGACATATTATCTCAAAGTTCTGTGGAACACCGTTTCAATCACTGCTGGGTTTTTGTGGGTTCTCTTTTATCCCTAACTTGTAGATGACAGTTTTTCTGTGTTCTTACATAGTGTGGGGAGGTCTGATGTCTAAGTTTTAAGGGCACTAGTATAATCATGGAAACCCTACTCTTATGACTTTGATTCAAATCTAATTATCTACCAAAAGTTCTTTCTCTAAATACAATAGCTTTAGAGATAGGATTTCATAAAAAATTGATGGATGTGGACACAATTCAGTCCCTAGAACTGAATATATTAAAAGTCATCCTATGTCATTTATTATAATTTGCTATCTGTGGCTCTTATTTTTAATATATTACATTGATGAGCACTCAATCAAAAATGTCTAGGCATGTCTAAAAATATTACAACAAAGGTGAAAAGAATTTAAAAACCTAAAATATAAAAAGAGATTTAGAGATGCATCACATCTTGAAATTAGATTATGGAAATGGTGATATGTGAACACGTAACATGATCACGAAGACTCATGTCTTTAATTTATCCAGTATCTATTTATTCTTTCAAAAACCAATCTTGGCAAAGGTCTTAGGGCACAATTCTAGTTGTAGTCAAGATCCCAAACTACTTGACCTTAAAATATGCAGATTATGTTCTTTGGGATGTTCTAATCTGGCATGTTCTTACAAGGGAATAGCTTTGAAGAGTGAATGTGACTGAAATTTAAAAATTTTCTATACACCAGGAGAGCTACCTTTCATATAAACACATTAATATATGATACGCTCAAATGCATATGCAATCGCTCAAATTGAATTTGTTTCACTAATTTGTCATAAATGTATTAAATGTAAAAAGAGAAAAAACAGTCATTTTAGCTACTTATGTGTCATCACCAGAATTTCATAATGTATGAGACTTTTCTGTTTCTTTAGGTTGTTAATTCCACTTTCCTCCTTTCCAGGCATTTGTTTAGTATTTGGTTGCTTATTTCTTTGACTTGCCTATTTGCAGAATTTTCTATATACTTGTGGATATTTTTTTTACATAGTGATATAAGATACATGTATGCACAGTATTGTAAGTGCTGACTGTATTGTTTTCTTTCTTTACTATGTATTACTATATTGCAATATAGAATTTTTGAATCACAAGTAATCAGTTTTTCCTTAAGTTTTGTCTTTTGTTTCTTTGTGATTAATTTAACAAGTATTCTTGTGCCAGGCTTGGTCATGCTCTCCTATAATCCCAGCACTCGTGAGACAGAGGCAGAAGGATCCTCGTGAGGTCAAAGCCAACCTGGGTTATATAGTGAGTTCAAGCACAGCCTGAATTACTTAGTGAGACCCTGTCTCAAGAGCAAAACAAAACAAAAGAATATATACCTAAAAAAGTATTTTCTTTTTGAAAATATATGGCTGTCTCTGTGTTTAAATTAATTTTGTGAATTGCAGTAAAGCATAAAAATGAGAAAATTAGAATAAAAATGGGTATAATTTCACAAAGTATATACACTTATTTAAACAAAATTTGAAGAAATATAAGTTAGATTTTCCAGGACTCAAATGACCCTTTTGTTCTCCCTTCTATTAATAACCATCAGAGCATCCTTTCTTCAGTGCCATAAATTGCCTTGCTAGTTGTTGAATTTTATACAGTGAAATTCTGTATTAAAATTCCATTTATGACAAATCATAAAAGCTTGTTTTCCTGTACTTTGATTAGTATCCACAATGCTGCATATGTTTTCCTATTGTTTTTTATGCACCTATAATGAGGTTGAATTGCTCTAACATAAATTCGCCAGGTGCCCTTTGTAATACAGCCCCTTCCTTGTGTACGTGGTTTCATGCGCCCATTACTTATCTAATGAATCTATGTGTATTACAGTTGTGGCTTTCAAAGGTTCTGCTCAGCAACAAGTTTATCATGGGTAAAACCTGATCCTACCTGGAATATAGTGAGAAAGATAAATGCAAAGATACTTGAATTGTACACAGTGAGAACCCCTGGGTTTGTCTCACTTTTTCAAAAGGGTTCAATTTGAGAATACGGAAATGTTTCAGTATTTTAAAGTATAGCCTGAACAATACTTAATGGAATAACTGGATCCTGGATATTTGCACAAGGATGTTGAGTGTATTTGAATGACAAAAGATGAAGATAGAGAATGAATATGTAGTTAAAAGGAGAAATTTAATTACATAGCATGAAATTGGGATTTTATGCTTTTAAGCAGAGTATTTTCATTTATCATGTTCTTTGTTGTAGGCATTACTATTATCACATGGCAAATACTAAAAATAAAGCTCAACAGATAACAGCGTCTTAGGTTTCTATACTTAAATGTTTCTCACGTAAAAATTCAAATCAGTTTTCTCATCCTCAAAATACTGTTTTGGCTTCATCCAATTATACTCAAAAATATGAGATGAAAATATGGTGGATATGCTTTTGTCCTTTCACTAAATGAAACAGCAAACAAGAATGAAGAAATTGCTAAATGTTGATATTCAAAAACAAAAGGATAGGAGCAAACTAAAAATTCTAATTAATTTAACTTAATAACAAAATTAAATGCATGATGGGAAATGGTAAAAATGGGAACCAGCTTTAGAAATGCAATTGCATTTATGTTCTATTAGAGTATATGGCTTTGAACTGAATGTCCTGAGATTTTACACGAGAGGCTATCAAAGGTATGTATGTAGGGATCAATTCTCCTCCTCACCTGCTAACCGGAGTCAAGCAAGATGATATAAAATGTGTGATACTTAACTGTAGAGTCAAGTTGAGTAAAGAAACATGCAACTAAATGGGCTTAGCATAGTTCTGGGTGTGACTGAGTGGATTTACTGAAAATGGAAAACACACCCTGAGAGTGTGTGGCACCAACCAATAAGCTTGTAGCCTGAATGGAAGGAAAAGGAGGCAGGAGAAAGAAGGCTCACTTCTGTTTGCTTGGAGGAGCATCAGTCTTCACCTTCACCTGGGACTTCCACCTCTGGCCCTCCAGTACAGACTCTTCAGCCTTACAATGCTGACTCTTCAGCTTCCCATCACAGGGCTCTACAGTGAATTCTAGGTCTTCAACTTTTGGCTGGATATTTTAGGTCTCCAGTGCACAGACAGCTCTTCTGCACTCTTCTACAGCTGACTGGACAGGTAGCTACTGTAAGTCTACCTTGTAAATCCGTATCTTATCCTTCATTGGTTTCTCGACTGAGCTCAGACTGATACAGCGGGAAACAGCAAATGTATTACAGGTTACTAAAGTTTCGAGAAAAGTACTGTGGTTTCTTTCTGATTCTCATTTGACCATTCAATTATTTTTATATGCTAAAACCAGTTGTAAAAACAAAAGTATTTACTTGCAAAACATATCTAAAGTAATCTGAATAATTGTTAAACATTTTAGTGTTACAATATGCTTTATATCAAATTTGTGTAAGACATACTTTACTGCATATTCTGACCATTAAAAGTGAACAACAATCACAAATAAATATTAACATATAGCCAGTATTCTTAAATACTTTTGAATCTAAATAAAGACATAAGAACAGTATATACATTACATATACATATATAATACATGAGATCTTATGTTGTATAAATGCTTGACTCTATATGTGGATAGTTTAGCAGATATTGTGATTAATGGGCCAAATCTGAAAACAAAGGATGAACCATAAGTTATGTTTAAAATGTCCAGAGAAAATAAGGGTTAGGCATAAAAAAGTTACAGAATCTATCTGAAGTTCATATGTAATATCATAATCATAAAGACTATACATATATATGGTCTGTGTTTTTATATTTCATATTATTTAATTTTCAGTCTCCTTATCAAGTTCTAAATCTTATTGGAGAGAAAGATATATTGTTTGGAAGCAATAACAACTATATTGGGAGCAAAATCAAAGATTTATATCTTCTTATATTGAAAAAAGACAATTTTCAAGATATTTCATCAAACATTTGAAGCACACCTCCATCTCCTCTAACTTTAACCTTTAAAGGTACTATAAACTATACTTTTAAAAAACATTATTTGTGAATACTAGCAGATTCTTTATAGGGAAAATGTAGATTTTGGTTTGTACCAATATTTCTCCCATAATGAGTTGAATTATTTAGTTAAAATGAACCGTAGGGAGTCAGTCTATGACAGATTGCCTTTGATATAAACTAGTAAAAGTTCTTGAAAGTACACATGTTTATGTTTGTTATTTGATGTGAACTTTGAATCTTTTTATTGAAATATTTCAGAGTTCAGGAACAACAGAAAATGTAAGACCACATAAATAACACAACTGATAAGGGATAGTTATTAGCAGTTGGATAAGTGCACCACAGGACCAAGCTGTTTAGGTAGTTGTGTTCATATAGTGAAAACTGGTAGAAGCATAATATGCAAGCAATGTGAGGGATTACCAAAGCCATCAGTCTACTAAGTTGAGGTTTCGTAGATATTTATGTAATCTATATTTCTTATAAATGCTAGTGCATCTTAGATACTCTTACTCTAACAGAAAAATATGCAAGATTTATATGACAAAAATTTTATGTGTAATAATCTGCTGTATATAGGAAACATTTAAGTATTTATTAAAGCTACTTGGAAAAGGAATCAGGTACAGAGAAATTTAGAAGGTGAAAAGTAAGACTCATAACATTTTAAACTTGAATTTTTAAAAATTGTTTTTATTTTTTTATTCATTGTAGAGAAAAAAACAATAAAAACAATGCAACAAAACTTCAAAACAAGATTGTAAGAGAGTAACAATGGTTAGTACATTGCTTATTGTTATTTTCACAGTAGTTGCTCATATTACACGATACAAGCAAAATAATTTGATCAAACAATATAGGCACAAACCTTTCTTGTCAATGAACCAGTAACAATAGTGTAACTATCTTAACTATTCTTTTTGTGTGTGTATATATATTTTTTCACTTAATTTTCTTTTTCCCTTTGTTTTATTCTCCTTTGCCTCATCCAAGTTTCTTTTCTTTTTGAACAGTTTCTTCCCATTTCACAATATCTATTGAACATTTTGGGTCTCATTTACCCTTTCAGCTTCTTACAATAGGGACATAATATAATGCTTCTACGTGCAAGTCTGATTTATTTCACTTACGAATATGGCCTCTAGTTGCACCCATTTCCCTACAAATGTCTCAAGTTTATCTTTCTTTATTACTGAATAGTACTCCATTGTATAAAAATAATACATCTTTTTTATTCATTCCTCAGTTGATGGGCATTTGAGTTGTTTCGAAGATTTAGCTATCACAAACTGTGACCCTATAAACATGGGTGCACATATATTGCTGTGGTATGATGTTTTTTATTTTTAGGGGAAAATACTCAGAAGGAGAACAGCTGAGTTGAATGGAACCTCTAATCCTAGTATTTTGAGGAATCTCCACACTGATTTCCACAGTGGTAGCATCAACTTACACTCCCATCAGAGTGGAGAAGTGTTCCTTGTTACATACAGCCCCTCCAGCACTTGATATTGGTTGATTCCTTGATGATAGTTATTCTTTCTGAAGTGAGATGAAATCTCAGTGTTGTTTTAGTTTGTATCTCTCAAATGACCAATTATGTTGAATGTTTTTTCATGTATTTATTTACTACTTGTATTTCTTCATCTGGGAAGTGTGTGTTCATCTTGAACGCCTACTTTTGGATTTGGTCTTTGAATTTTAGAGGTTTGAATTTTTTTCACTTCTTTATGAATTCTAGATGTAAGTCATTTGTCTGAGGGACAATTGTCTAAAATTTTTTCCCACTCTGTGAATTGTCTTTTTACTCTGTTGGTGATTTCTATTAACATGCAAAATCCTTTTAATAAGATGAGGTTCCAGTTGTTGACATTTTGAAATATTTCCCATGCTGTTTGGATTTTGTTCATGAAGTCTTTGCTAACCTAGGTCTTCAAGATTCTTACCTACTTTCTCTTCCAGTGGATTTAGTGTTTCTTTTTTAATATTTATATCTTTGGAGGACTTCAGCAGTTCGTAGAAGCATCATTCACCCCACCACACACCTGGAAGACCTCAGCAGCTTGGTGGGTCTGTGAGTCCCCCAGTGACACAGTGGGGCACCAGTGGGAATGCAAACCACAGACTGTTGCTTCTGGCACCCTGGAAGAGTCTGATGCTGCACTAATAATACAAGCTAAGGGTTGGCTCACATCAATACTCCTAGGCTTAGTCAGCCCAGGAAGAATCCATGACTCATTCAACTGACCCCAAGGAGAAATTCGTGTGACTGACTCCTCCCCTATAATGTGGGACCCAGCAAATGAGTGAACATCAGCCACACAATAAAACCCTAAGACACACATAAAAGACAGTTAAGACTGGTAGGATTGAAAACACCTAAATACTAACCAAGAGGTAAAAACAATAAAATGAAATAGCAAAACACAATCTCAAACCTGCAGCCTATCTGGAGCAAGTACAGGAGACATGAATGTAGAAGATATTGGGAGTCACATACCTGAAATTTCTGAAAAGATAGCAAATGAAGTAAAGCAACAAAGTCATGAGGCTATAGAGGAAATCAGATCAGAAATAATCTCTCAGGTAAAGAAGAAATGAAAGAATTGCTCCATATAGCTAGAGAAGACATAGATGAAAACATACAGGAGCATAAAAAAAAGGATGGAAACCTTGAATGAACACTATAGAAAAGAATTAGAATGCATGAAACAGATTCAAAGAGATATTTGAGAAATTAAAAGTTCAATTGAGAGCTGGCAAAAATCAGTTGAATAAAATTAAAGTTAGACTTTCAGACCTTGAAGACAGGATCATAGCTAGTGATCATGAAAGAAAAGAACTCTTAAAAATAACAAGGCAAAAATAACAAGGGACCATGAAATAACAATAAAACAGATTTATTTTGGTTATGGATGTTTGGAGTTCTATATGCTTCAATTATCTGTATATCAGATTCTGTTACCATGCACAAAGTTGGGAAACTTTCTGACATTACTTTGGCAAATAGTTTTTTTTTTTAATGTCATTTGCATTGACCGCTATGTTTTCATTGACACCTATTACTCATATTGTTTTTCATCATCACAATTCCAGATTTGTAGTTATATTACAGAGCTCGAGTGATTAAAAGCAACATAGTACTGGCATACAAACAGATAAAAATCCAATGGCACAGAACAAAGGATGCTGAAAAAACCCAAGGCATATTCATCTATCTGATATTTGCAAAAGTGTTAAAATAATACACTGGAGGAAAGATAGCCTCTCTAATCAATGGTGCTTGGAACATTGGCTCTACATATGCATGAGATTGAATCTAGACTCTTATCACTCGTCATGTACTAAACAAAAATCAAAATGGGTAAAAGATATACATATTAAAACAGAAGCAATTTCCTAGGAGATAAAATAATAAAATTCTTGAAGACAGAGACGCCTGCAAGGGCTTTCTGAAGAGAGAACCCCAATATGCAAAACATAATACCAAGAATCAACAAATGAGACCATATCAAATTACATAGTTTCTGCACAGCAAGGAAAAACTCAATATAATAAAGAGATGACCTGCAAAATGGGAAAAATTTTGCCAGCTATTTCTCAACCCAATCCTCATATGGGCTCATTTTTAAAAATCTTACTACTTTGTAAGAAGGAAACTCTTAAAAAAATGAAAAGATGATCTTCACATGAAAAGAGTAAAACACCAGAAGAGACACTTTAAAAATATTGGTTCCTCAAATAACTAATAAACATTTTAAGAGGTGATCAACTTCATTAGTCATCAAAAGTAGAAATTATACACAAACTAAGACATACTATGTATCCACATATTTGGCTAAAATTACATCAATACAAATGAAAAGCACGGAATTGGCACTTTTTTTACAAGAAATAGAACTCTTATATACTCTTAGTAGGGTTGCAAATTAGCATAATCACCAAAAAATGTTTTGGAATTGTCTATTTGCCCACTAAATAAAAAGTAATGCATACCTTAACATCCAGTGGTTCAGTATTTCTCAACTGGGGGGTAGATTTTCTTATTCAGAGACATGCTGATTATTACAGGCTAGACAGGCTTGTGAATATTCTTCAGTTTTATTTATAAATGTTTTGTTAGCACGTTTTTGGTATATGAGGAATACATTCATCATGTAGAGTTGGTACATGAACATATCAAATAATTCTTAAATACAATAACCTTTATCAGAAGGGATCAACCACTTTAGAATACAAATATTTCCAAAGATGAGAAACTCTGCATTAATTCCATTCATAGAGAAGCAAAATATCAATATGTTCCTAAAATCTTAACAGCATTTTTGTTTGTATTATAGTTTCATAATTATTACTTAACTGCCTATACATACCAAAACAGTAAATTGTGGTATATTCACACAACAGGACATCAACTATCCACCCTCTATTTGCTGGCTGTTTACAGGTTGGGCATTTTCATCTGCCTCATGCCCTTCTGCCATGCTTTTTCTGTCTTGGACCCAGCCAGCCATGGACTACAACTAGGAATAGAAACAAAACAAAGCACAACAAAAAACCTCTTTTTAGGAATAAAAAAATGTAGTGTTGTGTATTTAGTCCCAGTAATGAAAAACTGACTAAGTATATCACAAAACTCTCATTGAATAGCTATATAATTGAATAAAAATATAAGAACAACCTATAAAGATTTCAACCACTGAGGGGAAAAAAAGAGCATTTTTCCAAGTATCCACAAACCGAGATGGAATTCCCCTTTATTGTTAGAGGTTAAAATAGTATCTTAATTTTTTATCACATTACATAAACACATTCAGGTTTTTTTGGAAGAAGAATATACTTAAGCACAAGTTTTAAGAATATATATTATGATAAAAGTTCTAAATGTCATATTCTTGTTATAAATAATACAACAATAATAACAAGGGTATTTTGAGAAATTATCTTAGTTCAAAAGAATAATAAGGCTAGAAACTAAAAATGATTTAACAACATACTTTCATTAATATAAAGAATCTTCTACCTTGGGTCCTAATATATTAACTGATACATTAATTCAAAATATAGCAATAATTTAAAAGATTGAATACTTATTACTTTAATTATTTTAAAACATAGAAGCAATTATGGCACAGGAACAAACCAAAAGAGCACAATGGTTTATAATTAAATGAATAATTGTAGTAAAATAAAATGAACTATATGAAGGCCTTTCGTACTACTTAAAATTGATCATTTAATAGAAATAATATCAGAAATATGAAAAATGCTGATGTGGCATTTTTCAATTGCTAGGCCCTTTTCTAAGCATTTTACTAGCTGTAATTCATTCAGACTTTACAACCTTAGAAGGTATATACCCTCATGTCTCTTTAATATGAAAGAAGTATAGTACAAGTGAGTTGCAGACTCACTGTGCTTTCTGAGTACATGCTGTTAGCTGTTTGTCTCTCTAGTATACTGCCTTACCTCTTTCTTCTCAATGCGCAGTTTTATCTTGGATCTAGTGACTCCAATTCTAATACAATCTTTTGCAGCACATGCTCTAACCAAAGACATTAAAATTAGAGACCTTTTATTTCAAAACCAACTTGCTTCTGAACTAAGCCACTTGACCCTGCTTCAGAAGCAAATAATATTCTCAAGGAAATACATATGTATATTTCACATCATATATAAAACAGCATCTCCAGGAAGAAATATGCAGGTACCTCAATAATGGCAGTTTTTCAATTTTTAGTATTATGATCACTTCTTTTCAATATTGTTTTCCTCAGTGATACACTGCATGAGGAATTAGAAAAGAACAACAAAACTGGACAATACTATAAACCTTGAAGAAACTAACAAAAACATATCTAAAATCTCATTGTATATTTATATAATAAATTGGATTTAAATTTATCGATAGTAAATAATCCACGATGTACACATCAAAATAACATCTTAGAATATAAATTTTATAGTTACTGCATAAAATAGTATCTGTTCTTTCCACTCTCAGCTCTATTGTAAAGACCAAGAAACAAAGAAGGTTCCCATTTAGAGAAGACCACTGGTGCTGAGGTAGAAATTTACCCTAATGTTTCCTGATATTTATTTTGAATTTGCATACTATTGAGTTTACAAACCCTCTTCACCAGAAAAACAGACATAGTTGTCGATAAAGCTGGTATAAGCACTGATTTGAGAGCTCCTGAGGCAAATTTATTTGTTTCCTCTGTTCATTTTATCTTGTCACTTAATGCTCAGACTCTTCTCACTTTGGGTAAGAATAGATGCTGCATCATGAAAGTGGAAAGCTCAACAAATTCATCAGTAAACAATGTGCCGTCGGGATTCAACATCAGCTTCTTCCAGTCTCTCAATGAATAGAAAATTCCAAAGGCATTGCTTACTGTTATAAATCATTAATTTTTAATTAGCCTATCTCAATATTTTATTTATTCTTAATTGCTCATTTATGTATAATTAAATTATATATTTATAAATTTTGAAAGAGTGGTCAGTGCACTAGAAGGGGAAATCAAGTAGTGTTTAATAGGAGAGTTTGGAATCTCTGATAAATTATTCATTTAAAAAATTTAGAGTACTATTTCCTGAGTTTTCTTTGATAGTTTTTGGAACAAGATATTTTAAACTAAAAACTGCAGACATTTTGTTTTACATGCCTAAAGTTAATTTATTTAATGAATATATTATTCAGATAAGCTTTAAAGTAATTTAAAATATGGTTTGAGGGATACAGAGCAACAAGAAAATTAAGTTACCGGTAAGCAATAAACATGATAGAATTTAGCTACAAATCACTCACATTATAAAACGTATATTGATAAAATTGCTTGAAACCTATATGGAAACGAGTAGGCATAATACCCTAAGGTACCTTTGTACTCTTGAGTTCTATCTCTGTCTCTCTCCCTTCTCCTCTCTGCCCTTCTTTCCTTTCTTTTCCTGATCTCTCCTCCTTTATACTCCTGATTTATTGAGGTTGAAAGGAAAATAAAAATCTGAATCATTGTCAATCCTAGATGTCATTACTTGGCCCCTCAGATATGATTTATGCTCATTTTGGTGCAGAACATTGCGAATGAACTACAAAAATAAGCTCATTTCTTTTATACATCCTGTTAGATTTTATCAATGGACAATGCCAGCAAGAGATCAGAATTTCAAGGGAGTTGAGTGTATTTACTCATCTAGATCATTTCCTACTATCACTCTTATCTGTTGTTTCTACGAGTAGAGTCTAAAATCCTCTCAGTAACCTCTTAAAGGGTTGGTTCTAGTTGCCAGCTGGAGCTCTCTCTCCTCACCCCATGTGGTCTCTCATTGTGGCTATCAGTCACTGAGACACCATCAATTTAATAGATTTCACTTACTACTGTCATTTGAATATTACTATTATATAAATACCTTTATTCAGAGATTTATGGTATGTATTATTTGTATGACATTGCATAACTTTTCTACTCTTCTACATATTAAAGATGATGGAGTTAGGCATAAAGTAATAAAAATAACTGAAAACATAGAAATACTGTCTAGTGATCCAAAATGGACATCTAAAGCATATTAAGATCTAACCTAAAATTATCAAATATTTCAAAATGAAACTCAGTGAGGATGTGTAGAAATGAGTTTTAAATTCCTTTTGAATTTTGTATGTTATGATAAATTTGATTGAAATCGACAGTATTACTGTCTTCCATTATTCCAAAGAGCAATTGAATGGATATTATTTAAAATGTATTTCTGAAAATGTTAAAATACCTGATTCATTTTCTTCCCCAATGTCCATTACCAACCTGCAATGATATTATAGCCAGTTCAGCTAAGACATGTCTAAAAGCACAGATATATATTTCCTAAAAAAAAAAAAAAAGACCATTCATACCTCTGATTGTATAGCATATGGGAAATAGAGTTCGCAAATTTCACCCAGGCAAGTAATGGAACCAAAAGAAAACAACAAAAACAAAATTTTCAAAAAGAAAAAATATATGTATCAGAACCAAGAATTACTACAAAGCAAGTGTTCACCATTTAGTTAAAAGTTGGGAGATACTTAGAAAAAACAAAAGTGTGGTCAAAATTGAGGAAAGTATAATAATTAGGCCTCTTAGTTGTCAGGTGTTGGACTCAGTAGACAAGGACTATGCAGCAGTTATTATACATAGGCTTTAAAAAATTAAATAAACAATGTTTAAATTGTCAGCAACAATAAAGTTGCACAGTGAGATTTTCAATAGAGTAATAATTGATCAACATGTAGATTAAAATTAAGGTTGCTAACCAACTCAAGTTAGATCAACATGACAAAGATAAAACTGTGAAATTTAAAGATAGGTAAATATACATTTTCTAATCTAAAGATAAGGGCAACATTCTTAGAGAAATATTAACAAAATCTCACCAAGTTACAGAGCCATATCAAGAATACCAACGTAAGTGTAATGGTAGTTCAAGAAGAAAAGAGGAAATGAAATGTATTGTAAGATGAAAACACGAAAATCCTGTCAACTTTGTTAAAAAGATTTAATCTAAACATTCAAGAAGATTAGAAAATTCAGCAGGGTAAATAAAATGATATTTACAATGAGATCTATCATAATGAAATAGGTGAAGGCCAAAGCCAAAAAGAAAATACTGACAGCAACAGAAAAACAGTAATTAACTGCATATTGAAATAAGGAGAATGGATACGTTTAACAGCTGACTTTTATTTGAAACGATGTTGACCACAAGCTTTATAAAAGCATAATAACTTACTTAAAATAAGCTATCAACCAAGAAAGAATTAATATTCAGTTCAAGTTCAAATATGAAGGTGAAATCAAATAAATTTTATACTGACAGCAAGATTTGAATGTTCCTGTCTATTTTATATCTTCACTAAATACTCCAGAGATGGAGAAAGAAATGGCATGTTGTATTGCTAAATGATTATTTTTCCTTAAAATGTTAAACATAAACTAGTGACATGGCTTAGAACTCCACTCCTGTAAGTCTACCTAAGAGAAATGCATATATTCACAAAAAGACATATATGAAAATATTTATAACCTTATTATTCATAATAGCACCAAATTTGAAAAATCTCTATAAACATCAACTTGTGAATTATAGAACAAAATATGGTAATTTTCCTACAGCAGACTACTAGCATTAGAAAGAACAATTGTGTGCTACTTTACTGAAGAATTTCAGTAATGTTTTCCCAGTAAACAAAAAATGGAAGATTATGTATTATTCTATTTATATGAAATGTCCAGAAAAGGCAAACTTTGAAAGATGGAAAACATATCAGTTATTGGTGAGAGCAGAGAGCAATTGCAAACAAGAATAACAAAATTTTTGTGCTCATGTAGACATTCTAACACTGGGTAGTGGTGAGGTTTGGAAAATTTGTGAGCTTACAAAATTGTCTATAGATTTTATAAATTTCCAAAATGAATTTTACCCTGAAAATGACTGAATTTTACGTGAATTAAATATATATATAACTGTTTAAATATCAAAGTTTGTAACTATTACAAAGAAACACTGTTGAAATCACCATTTCAACTCAATTTTTAAAATGAATATCATATCTACTTGGTTAGAAAACAAACTATGTTATTGATATGATATAAATGTATGATATGGAGGAATTTAATTTTCAATGTTAAGTTTTAGAATTTGTTTGACAAAGTATGCTGTTGAGGAGTATACTATATTCATTTTACATGAAGAAATTATTCTTTAGCCATGTCACTTAATTAATCCACTACATCTCTGTAGAAGATAGACTAGAAACTAAAACACTGAAAAACCTCTAGTGAAATCTCAGATGTAGTCTGAATAACCATAAAAAGTTTTTATCAAATTTTCTTATGTTTTAAATAAACATAAACTATTACTGTAAGAAGTTTCTTTAAAACTACCTGTATGTATGCTGCTTTTGACTCAAGAATTTGGAGAAAAATAGTTTAAATCTATTTAGGCATTTAAAATGTTATAAACTCTTGCATAATAATTTATACTTATATTAATTAATTGAGACATTGATAACTTTTGAAGTCTAAATTGAAACTAGTAAACTATGTAATTTTATAGTCGTGTTCTTAATTTATATATAGGGAGAATCAAGAAGCAATTTTTTCCGACCATAGCAGTCTTTAAATATCATGTGAGAGTACATTTTTTACTTTAAATGATAGAATTCTTGGTGATATTTTTGATTCTACCAGCCATTCCTGAATTAGTCAAACCATTGCACAAAAATATTTTAAAAAGTAACTTACTTCGAAAGTACTCCCATTCAGTCAAGGCTATATATGTATACACAAGGAAAGTGCAGATAAAACAGAATCTTCAAATTCAATTTCCTTCCTAGAATGGCTTCTGGCTTGATGAGAAATGCTGAATAAAGAATTATAGGTGCTAACTTTTTCAGCATATGTTGGTGCACATTTGAATTCCCAAGCTTTCAAGCTGAATTTCATGCAAAAATGCCCAAAATATAAAATACGATATAGTCTTTAGTTTCCTTATTCACTCCTTTGTTCTAAATTCAGCATAACATTCAGGTAAAGATTTTCAGAAGTTACAGCTTTCTGTAAAGCAAAAATGGCAGATCTGGTGAAAGTAGGCCATCTTCAAGTAATTTTACATTCACAGTATTTCAAGAGCCTCTGCTTACTTCTCAAAGGGACTGATTAATAAACAAATGATCAAAAAAATATCAAATATCTGTGGAAATTTTTGCGACATAAGCTCCTGGTGAACAGCTCAGTGGTGAATATGTATTTTCTCACATAACGCATCTTGGAGAGAAAAACAGGTTTGCAGATTAATAGTTTCTTTCAGGGATTTTCAAATATGTAAGAGAGACAAAGGAACATAAAGTACAAATCATCCTATCACTTAACTTGGAATTTTTTTGGTCTAGTGGAGTGGTTTTACCTGGCACAATAATTTTCTGTCTTCTATTTCTTTCAACCAAAACAGGTAATATGAAACAGCTTAGGGCATTACTTGGCCAACATTTCAGTAAGACTGATTAAATATAAGATATCCATTTAGAACATAAATTGTACATGACATATCCGAGAAAGTGCATATTTTAAAGTTACGTTAATGCATAATAGTCAACTGCTACAATCAACCAGAGAACAGAAACCTGAAATAAAAAAGAACAGGATAATAGAACATATAAAAGCTAAATGGTTCTTGTCTGGATCAATTGTGAATGTGAAGAAACACATAAAAGCATCTCACTTGTTAAAATACTTTTATGTGCTGAATATGTTTGTCCTCCTGAAATCCATCACCCAAGTAAGCTTATCAGAAGGTAGATTTTAAACCACCATCCAAGTGAGTGTCTCAGAAGGTGGCCCCTTTGATAGGTGATTAGTTAATGAGATGGAACCCTCAGGAATGGGATTAGTGCTAAGATGAGTGACAAGATGAGACACAGATACAAATACATGCCATGTGAGAACTAGAGAAGAAAGTCCTTTTCTGTTCAGAAAGAGAATCTTCAGGAGACACTGAATCTGCTGGTCTTGCTAGCAGCCATAACTCTGAAAAATGAAGGTCTGCTGTTTATGCCAGTAAATCTATGGTACTGTTACAGAAGTCATGACAGAGTCATATTCTTATTTGTATAGGATAAAATTCCAGTTAAGTGGAGATACATGAATAATGTTCTATAAATATTCTCGTACTAAATATCTTGCATAGTCCAAATTCTGAAGAACATAATTTGAGTGGAAGAGTGGGACAAATTAAAGGAGGAGAATCAGAAAAAAAATAATAGTAATGTCTAATACTTGTTCAGAGTCTCTGAAATGCTGTATGAGGTTAGAACTCTGTGTAGAGTAATAAAGTTCCTGAAGACATGAAAATTTGTGAAGCAAATTACGGTGAGAGATGTGTTAACAGAGAGAGGACTCACTGTGGAGAATAAAACCCTTTGGGGAAGCCCAGAGAAAGATTTCCATGACTGAAACCAATTCCAGAAATCGGTTAGTGGCCTTACTCTTGTCTTGAGAAGAGAGACACGTGAGAAACTTTTGATTTAACATTAAAGGAAACAAAGTTACTGATGAAACTAAGGCAAATCAATGACAAGATGGTACTTTTTAATTTTTTTTTCAGAAGGACAACTCAGCTCACTGGGTACAGGATATGTAGGGTAACTGTGAATGAGGACACGTGAGACATTGGTTTGGAAACCAAGGAATGAATACATGAATGGGCTAAGACTAACAGCACAGCAAGAGAAAAGCAATACTCTTGCCACATATAAATATAATTAAGAGATAAAGTATATAGTTCTTGGTGGTTGTCAACTAGGATAACAGAATGGCGGGGGAAGGAAAAGAAAAGAAATTTTCCAGGTATTAGACTTGTGTCATTCAAAGGCTGTCAATGTCATTCAGTAAGGCGAAGCATGGAGAAAAATCAGAATAATACTTGCTCAAAATAAATGAGAAAGTCTTCTCAAACTTTAGGTACTGAGCTCTAGTCTGGAAAGAGACACATGGATATATAGTCAATATCATTATCTATTGTAAGTATTTAAAATTGGTAAGTATAGCCAAGTGAAGATGTTGTCTTAGTTACTTTTCACTCATTGCCGAGACAGAATACCTGATGCCCAAAATTAGGGAAGGAAAGGTTTATTTCTTACAATTCTCTGGGGTTTCAGTCCATACTCAGTTGACTCCAAGGCAGTATGGCATGGCTTCATCCCGCCCTTTCTCTGTATGTCGACTCCACCCCTAGGCGGGTGCAGCACTCACATCACCAATCGCAGTGCTAGACAACAAACCAATCACAAATGCTAGACTCAGCCCTACCCAAATTATGTGAGGTCTTGGGGGGACACAGGGCAAACCAATCAGATGTAGAATTAAAAAGTGTGCCAAAGACAGTGTTTTTGAAAAATGTAAGTTCTTAAAATACCTGTGCAAAATCATCTTTTAAAAGCAATCTGAAAATAAATAGGAAATGAGAAAAAGTTAAATTCTCTCTAAACCACTCTGCCTCCCCAAATGAGCAATACAAGAATAAAAGATAATGTCTAAATGAAATTTAAGCACATTAAATGCATTGAAGAAAATCCCACTCAAACTGACACAATAAAAAACTAACAATAATTTTAAAATTTCAGTTTTTAACTCTGAAAGTTAACAAAATCAACCTGTTTTTGTTAAACTTTGGTTTAAAGAGTACTCATTTTACTTTCAAACACTCCCTACTCCTCCAGAGTAGCTGGTTGCCATCTCTACCACTTTTTCTCCGCCTTCAAATAAATTGTCTTCTCTTAGTTTAAAAAAAAAAGAGAAAAAAAAGAAAAATAAACGTTGGTTTAAAATAAAAGAAAATGTTAGCTTATCCTTTGTCTTTCCTTTGAGACCTGTATCTCAGGCCATGCAAACAGTTTATGAAGGAAATACTTTGCTTGAACAATTCTATCTAATAAAAGCAATATGGTAGAATATCACTGTTTTGAAAATTTTTAACAAAATACTGGATTAACAAGCTAATCATAAATAATTATCAATATTATTAGGGGAAAACCTAATAAATATAAAGGTAATAAAAAGTTGCTGATGAAGATTAAGCAAAAAAAATCTGATAAGAATGAATCAGATTGACAAAGTCTGTGCTCTCTAATGAATTTAAGCAATAAAGAAATAAGGTCATCTGATTTCACGTGTCACTCATATAACAAAAAAGGAATCATACAGTACCATGTTTAGAGTGCTGTGGGCAAAGATTGAAAATTATGAAGGACATCATGGAAATGTAATCAACAGACATCAGAAGGTGAAGACATTAACGGGACAAATGTACCACATTCTTTAACAAATAAATGGGAAAATATAAATGGATAATTTATCTATATTATGACATATAAGATGCATGTTAATAAAAACATCTGACAATTTGACTCTTATGTTGCAGATGTAAACAACTATATTTATAAAAAAACTATCACAGAACAAATGAAGCAAATTTTAACATCAATTTGAGACTAGATATTCAATATCATTGAATTTGAGATGTGGCTGTGGTATATGACAATGTTCAAAAAGTTAGATTTTAGAATTAGTATATTGAAGGATGCACAGAATAAGGCAAAAGTATTTGATGTTTCCTTGAGAAATAGTCCAGAAGTGAGGGAGAATATTAGTGAAATGGATGTGGTTGTATATTGATAACTACTGAAATTAAATGAGAGCTATTGATATCTACATATTTTAGCTTAGTCTGAATGAAAGGGATATATAGTGTGTCTTCAATTTATGAACATTCGAAATGAAGATTCCCAGGTGTACTGTATAAGACTGAGTATATTGTCTTACAAATGAATCTGACAGACGAATAATTGTTCCAGAATGGAACTCATTCATAAATCAGGATCTTACTGTAATTGATATATAAAAAAATTGACAAAGTAAAAACCAAGAAGTTTAGGTCTGAGCAGTAGAATTTATATGTTTTACAAATCTCAAATAATTACACTAACAACCTTCTTATAATAGATTATTTTCTCAAACTTACAGCTAAACAGAAGGCAAGAAAACCTAATTTGCCACTATTAATGATTTGAGAATTTTCGTATTATTTTATTTGATAAAGGTGTGTTAAAGAATATCTCTTATTTTTCTACACTTTCAGCCAAGAATTCTTTTGTGACTAGAACACTGTTCAAATGGAAGAAATCCAAACTTAAAAATTACCAAAATATTTTACTTACTTTCCTCAAAAGGAAAACGTGAAAAATACTGAACACATAAAATATAACATTGAAACCTACATAAAATATAACATTGAAACCTACCATGATTTTTCAAAAGTATTTAAATATTAAAAAAAAATAAAATTGATCCTGGATTTATTACAAAGAGAATAAAGAGGTGCTATGTACACAAAAATAAGAAAGAGGGAATTGCATACATATCTACATGGAAAGTTCTACTCAGTAAACTTAGAGCATCCTTTAACTGGTTATTCAATAAATGTCCCAAACTGAATTGTGTCATTGTCATTTGACAAGCTTTGAATTAGTGTATGGACGGACACTGACTGAGCTCTGTGACAAAGTTTGCTCTAGTGATTTCATGTCTATTACTCATTCAAAGGCTCTTTTCCTAGCTGTCAGGGCATCATTCTATGCTTAAGATAACTTCCTCTGTGGTCTAAAAAATGTTTCTAGGCCCAAAGGTAGAATAACCATGGAGTTCGTTCAGCTGTTCCCTTAAGATTGCTTCTATCTGGGTCGTGTGCATCACTTTGTACACAGGGATGTCAGGTAAGAGCTAATAATCAACCTTGATGTGCATGTTTGTACCATAGAGAAAAGCCAATGCTAGAGACAAGTTGTTCTGTGTTTGTTTTTGATTTTGAGGTGTGTGTATGTGTGTGTGGGTGTGTTTGAAAGCATTGATTCAACAAGAAAACACTAAGCTCATATTGTTTCTATTATTTCCGAAATCTGAATAAAACAATGTTTGATTTCTAATGTCTAAAAGTTATACCTTCATATGTGTTGTCTCATTCTTCAATCACTTATAGCAGTGAGACAAATCTGTGAATAAGTTATTTGTGTTGGTCAGGCCAAATTAAGGAGATGTGTCATTCATACTAATCTAAACTTTGGAAAGTTTGATAGTTAAGATATAAACATTGACTATCACCGTGCACTAAACTAAAGTCAAAATGGATCAAAGATCTAAACATTAAAACAGAAACACTAAATCTGCTGGAAGACAAAGCAGGTAGAAATCTTGACTATATAGGGGTAGGCAGAGAATTCATGAACAAAAATCAAACTGCACTAGAAATACTTCCCAGAATCAATAACTGGGATCTCATCTTATTGAAAGGTTTTTGCATGTGAAAGGAAATCTCCAACAGAGTGAAAAGGAAACCTACAAACTGGGAAAAAATCTTAGTCAACTGTCCATCAGACAAAGAACTTCTATCTAGAACACATAAAGAATTAAAGAAAATCAAACCCCCAAAATTCAAAGACCCAGTCCAAAAATGGGCATCTGAGATGAATGCACACTTCTTGGCTGAAGATATACAAATGGCAAAAAATACATGAAAAAATGTTCAGCATCATTGGTCATTAGAAAAATGCAAATTAAAACAACACTGAGATTCCATCTCACTCCAGAAAGAATGGCAAAGATCAAGAAAAACACCAATAACAAATGCTGGAGAGGCTGTGGGGAAAAAGGAACCCTTCTGCACTGTTGGTGGGAGCGTAGACTGGTGCAACCACTGTGGAAATCAGTGTAGAGGTTCCTCAAAAACTTGGATTGAAAGTCCCATTTGACCCAGCTATTCCACTTCTGGGCATATTCCCAGAAGAACTGAAAACATCATATCACAGTGATATGTGTGCACCCATGTTTATAGCAGCAAAATTTGTAATAGCCAAATCTTGGAAACAACCTAAATGCCCATCAACTGAGGAATGGATAAAAAAGATGTGGTACTTTTATACAACAGAGTACTACTCAGCTATTAAGAAGGATCACATTAAGGCTTTTATAGGTAATGGATGTGACTTCAGACCATACTCATAAGTGAAGTAGATTAAATTCACATGTGTAAATACCTCATTGTCTCCCTAGTGTAAGAAACCAAAAGTGTAAATAAGATACAAAATCTTCAGTAAATATTGTTGAAGGATAACAAACTGCCCAAAGGGGAAAAAATAAATCAGATAGGGAAGAGGAGAAAAAAAGGAAGAAAAAAGAGAGAAGATATAAATTTGTATATATACACTTGAGATAGCTAAGACAATTGTGTTACTAACACAATTAACATTCATAGCATTAGATAAGTTTTGCAAGTCTATATCTGGTAACCTGAGTAACTAATTTGAAGATAACTATGCAAAATAACAACCTTAGTTATGTTCCTACCATCTTGTTTTGCAAACCTGTATTGTTACTGTTTTGGGCTCTTTGTTATTTTTATGTGTTACTCTCTTGTTTCTTTCTTTCTTTCTTTTTTTTTTGTAATTTGTGACATTTTATTTTGTCTTTCCCCCTAATACAGAAAGGATAGATGTACATGTATAGACTTATACAAGCCTTGAACTTTGCCTAAAGACTTTGCAACAACTGATTTTATTATGAGTGATGATATGAACAACTACTTTGAAGAAAATGAGACAATATGGTAGCCATTGCTGATTTCCTATCATCTTATTGTGAAGTCCAGTGATGCTTATATGCTTTGTTTTGATTGTTCTTAGTCTGTTCTGTATTATTTGATTTCAATATGTGTGAAAGAGTGGACAGCTATTTTGAAGAGAACAAGAGACATTACGGTAGCATTTGTTGATTTTCCTATTGTTGGGTTTTGAAGGCCTGTAATGCTTTCATTCTTCTGTTTTTGTCAATTTTATACTACTATGTTTTGTTTGAATTCATTGTGTGTGAAGAAATGGACAATTGTTTTGAGGAGGACAGAAGACATGGTAGCCACTATTTATTTCCTGTTCACTTGTTTTGAAGTCCTGTGTTGCTTGCATTGTTTTGTCTTGATCTGCTTTCTTCTGTTCTGTTTTGTTTTGTTCTTTAAAATAAAATTTAAAAAATAAACATTTTTATTAAAAATATATATATATATATTGGATGTTTTCTGTATGCCAAGCATGCATCTACCAAAAGAGAAAGCATGGGTTATCATCTTTCTCCCTTTCTTTCTTTCTTTCTTTCCTTTTCTTTTCTTTCCTTCTTCCTTCCTTCCTTCATTCCTTCCTTTCTTTCTTTCTTTTTTTTTGTCTTTTTGAAAAGGGTCTCACTATGCAGTTCAGACTGGCCTTGGGTTTACTGTGTAGCCCAGGCTGGCCTTGAACTTGCAACAATTCTCCTGCCTCACCCTCTTGAGTCCTGGGATAACAGGTATGCACCAGCACACTTGGCATTACTTCTTTAAATATAAATATTTCATTTTCAATGAACTGAATATTTTTTAACATTGATGTTTCATACACAGAGTACACCTGTGTACAAGGGTATGTGAATATATTTACACTGATATGTATACACAATTGTTTTTAAGTTTAATTTAAGATGCTTGATTTAATTTGTAGTACTTGAAAAAATATAGATAGTAATTTGAAGTTGCATTTTTTGTCTGTTTATTTATTTATTTATTTTGACACAGGTTCTCACTATGTAAGGCAGGTTGGCCTTGAACTCACTTGAGCAGCCCAGACTGGCCTCTAACTCATGGTGATCCTCCTGTACCAGCCTTCTGAGTGCTGTATGAACAGTAATTTGGATACTAAATCTTTGGAAATTTCATTAAAATCAAAGATTTCATTTGTAAGTACAAATTTATTTAAATTATTTTTGGCAAATTTTGTCTTAGGAACTCATTTTTGTTTGTTGTAACTGTCATTATCTCATTATTGAAAGAGTTTACAATAATTAGCATAGAAATATTTTTGAATATATAATGAAAGCAGTATCATAAATGTTGATCTATTCAATTAAAAACAAGTTCATTTGTTATATTTGTACTGATGAATTTATGCATAAATTGCATGGTGACTTTGTAGTTTTTAGCTTAGTGGCTCAAGGTTCTGAGTTTGATTTTCAGCACAAAAAAAAATATACATATATATTTTCAATTTCCATTTGGTTATTTGACTTTTTGTAAGGTTCATTTTATATCTGAGAAGAAAGTTTTTACTCTTGAGACAAAGTTTTAGTATTTGTTATAGGTATTTATTATGCCTGTAATGGTGAAAATTGTAGAAAGCTAAAGGAAATATAGGACATAGAAGGTAGAAAATATTCAACAGTAGCCTTTCCAACCAAATAAAGCTATTAATGGCTTTGTATTATAACTGTTTCAGAAAATTTTCAGGCTTCAAAGTTCTACTATGTACTATATAATATGGGTTGATGTGAGTTTGTAAAGTCAAAGTATTTTACACAGATGGCCACGAGCTTTCAAGTAGGCTCCTTTAGTCAACCATATTTCATTATATTTTTGTCTTCAAAATATTTAATTTGCCATCAATAAACGTCAAATAATTTTAGTTTTAAGGAATGGCTGTGCAGACAAATTAAGAAGTGTCTGGCAAGATTACACTGTTCTGTTGAATTGCAATTTAAAGGGATCTTAAAGCAGGCATACTGAAACCATCTGGAATAGATTAAATGGTAAACAAAATAAGGAATCACTTTATTATTGTTCAAAATGAAAAATAAATCTTAAGTGTATTCTTGTTTGATATTGACCATATGTTTTTTTAATTATTTTTCCCCCTGTAGAAAGGCGCATAGTTGTGTACATAATATATATTCATCAACACATTTCATAGAAATGAAAATCTCTTCTTTCTTCTGTTAATCCACAGCAATGATCTAGCTACCATTATTGAATTTATACACATAAAAATAATTCACTCAACACATTAGATGTGTTACTTTCAACCTAGTATCATTAGTTATATTTAGATATCTAGTAAATTACCATGAAATACAATCTTAGAAGAATTACTCCACTGACTAAAATTTTGTATTTATGTTTAAGATCATATGAATTTCACAATAGAGATAGAGAAGGTGGAGAGAGAAGGAAGGGATATAGACGTAAACAATGACGATAACAGCATCTGGAATTTGATAAAAACCACGAATCATCTCATGCATTCATATACAGATTTTGGGTTTGGGGACTATTTTATTTTATAACATATCATCTTAAATTTTAAAGCACATTTTACTAAAATATTTATTTTGAATTAAGTATAGCTCCACATACAATAGCAAAGAATAACAGAGAGACCACATGTAAGGTTTATCAGACTCTCTGAATGACAACATCTTGCAAAACTGATAAAGTATTTAAACCAGGATATTGACATAAATACAGATTTCTCCCATTTTATTTATACCTACTTTTCCATATATATTTAGTTCCCTGCAGTTTTGTCCCATGTGTAGATTCTTGTATTATAATCCAGAGTCTGGACGGTTCTGTTACCACTGTGATCTTTGCGTTGCCCCCGACAAACCATGTTCAACTCCTTCATGCACAAGAGCCTGTTTCCATCCACTGGGAGCCATTCATCCGTATTTCATTAAACAACTTTGCATTATAGCGGTGCTGTATAATTGGGATCACGTAGCCTGGAGTCTTTTGGGATTGACTTTTTCTGTTCAGTGCAATTCCCTGAATCTTCCTCTGAACTATGTCTGCAGTTCATTCCTTTTTGCTGAATAGCATTCCATAGTATGGATATATGACACTTTGCTCCTTCAGTGGATGATATGTATATATCTTTTTCATTACTCAGCTGTTATACATAAAGCCTCTATGAACAATTTTCTGTAAGTTTTGGTCTGAACTTGAATTTTATGTCTCTGAGATAAATGATTAAGACTAAACTTATAGTCTTCACTCTCTCCAAAACAATATGAAAAAAAACTATACTTTCTCCATTGGATTATTTGTGGAATTTATCAAAAATAAAACAATCATATGATTGTGAATCTATTATTTCTGGGTTCCTCTATTTTATTGTATTAACGTATATATTTCTACTTTTATCAAAATCATAGTATCTTTTCACTTGAAGTTATGCAGTAAGCTGTACATAAAGAGTGTGATTCCTCCTGCTTCATTCTCCTGTTTTAAGATTGCTCAGTGTTCTCAGAAGTCTTTGATTTTCATAGATTTTAGGACATGTTTGTCATTATCAACTCTTAACCCTTGCTGGAATTTTGGAAGGAATTGAGTTAAACCTATGAATAAATTTGGGGAGAACTGAAATCTTTACATTGTTGAGCCTTTCAAACTGTGTACCCAGTAGGTCTCATTACATTTTTGTTGTCATCTTCTACTTTCAAATTGGAAATTGAGTACATAGTTATAAGTTTATATCTACATAGCTAACATTCTTCGAAGCGATTATGAATCATGCTGATTTTCACTTCCACATATTCACTGTTAGTGTATAGAAATATGCTAGATTTTGTTGGTTGTGACTAGTCCACTATGTGTCCTGTGTCCTTAGAGAAACTACTTATTTGATTTTTGGTAGATCTTTTTTTGGTAGTTTTCTTTGAATTTTACATACCGAAAATCATGTGAATTTCAAAGAAGGACAGTTTCTTTTCAGTCTACTTGCTCTTTCTATCTCTTGCCTTAACAGTTTACAAAGACTTCCATACTTTGTTGACTACCAGTGGTTAGTGAGCATACTTATTCCCACACTTGAGTGGAGTGGATTCAAGTTTTCACTGTCACATATGATACTAGCTATGGGCTTTGTTTAGTTTTATCTTGTTTTACTTTGTTAGATATAATGCCAATTAACTTAAGTAATTATATCCTTCTCTTAATTATTGAAAGTGATTAATGAATCCATGTCAGAATTTGATAAATGGATTTTCTAAGCCAATTTATGTGGTCATAGGTATTTTCTTCTTTAGCTTGTTGTTAATAGTAGTTTACAATTATTGAATTTTGAGTATTAAACTAGCCTTGCATATCTGAAATAAATCTAATTAGCTATGGCACATTTTATGTATTATTAATTCAATTTGCTAATTTTTTTGATTATTTACAAGTCTAAATGAGAAATAGTGGTTTGTATATTTCTTAATTTATGCTATCTTTGATTCAATACCAGCATAATACTGACTTAATAAAATTAGTTGTGAAATTACATGCAGTTTTTGGAAAAGATTATGTAAATTTGATCTTAATTCTTTAAACTATCCTAGCCTGGAGAATTTTTTCAGAAGTTTCTTAACTACAAATTTAATAGCTTTGATGGTAACAGAGTTATTCAGAGTAACATTCATATTCTGGTTGATCATTGGTAGTTGCATTTTTGAGGAATTAGTCCATACCTTTTAATTTGTCAAATATTTGATATAAGTTTATTCACTGTATTTTATTATGTATTTGGTTTTATTACTAACTTCGGTTGTTTCCATAGTTTCTCTTATTTTTCTCAAGCTTACTAGAGATTCCACAATATTATTAAACTTCTCAATTTTTTGTTGTCATATTGTTTTATTATTTCTGTTTTTTATTTCATGATTTACTACTCACTTTGAGTTTTCTTTTCTCTACTTCTTGCAGTTTCTTGATGCATGAAATTCTACATATATATTTGGAATCTTTCTTCTTTGCTAATGTAAAAATTTGGTGTCCCAAATTTTCCTAAAATAACACTTTTTATATTCCATGTATTTAATGTATTTTGTTTCCTGTTTTCAATCAAAACTTCCTTTGATGTATATTTTTAAAATTTATTTCTCTTTTTCATGTGTAGATTCATGGACTATTAGTATGACTTTTAATTGCTTAGTGTTCAGATAATTTTCTGATGTTTCTGATTTCTAGTTAGAGTCTGTTGTGCATAGATACAAAATTTGCATGGTTTTTGTTCTTAGAGATGCTATTCTATTTTATCACCCAAGATGCAGTTAATATTGTTCAAGATTTCATAGGCTCTTAAAACTGTGCATTAAACTTTTTGTAAGTGAAATACCCTATTACTTTGTAAAAAGTTAAGTTGATTTATTTCTATGTTCCTTATTCTTTTCCTAATATAGAAAACAATATCCATGATTTATTTTCTTAAGAATAACAGTCAATATTTTGTGGAACAATAAAATGTAAAATATTTGCTGCTTTCACACATATTTCCAGGATAAAATTAGCTCCAAAAATATAGGAAAAAATAAAATATTTCATGATCCACATAATTTGCCACACGTAATGCATCCATTTCAATGCACACATTTTAATTTTGTGGAAAGACAGGGCTTGACCAGTGGATACATGGTGTATGTATATGCAATCCTAGCACTCAGGAGGCTAGAACAGATGGATCACAGTCTGGGATATTTAGAGAGTTTAGGGCCAGCTTGGACTTTATTTTGATGTAATAAGATCCTGCTCATAAACTAACCATGAGTAAGGAGAGTGAGAAAGGAGAAAAGCAGAGAAGAGGTGAGGACAAGAGAAGAGAGGAAAAGAGAGGAGAGGAGAGGGGAGAAGAAGGGAAGGGAGAAGATGGGAGGGAAGGGATAGGAGAGGGCAGGGCAAAGGGAAAAGGTAAAGGAAAGGGAGGGGAAAGAAAAAAGAAAAAAGAAAAGAAAAGAAAATAGGACCATAATCCACTGGCTTCATTTCTGATAGTTATTGTGGATAATTTTTCCTGAAGTCAAGGTCAGTTTTTGTAAGCAAGTTTCTTCTAACAAAGAAAAAGAAATGAAATGATTTTGAGACATTATTCTTCTTTAGTAAAAACAAAAAATTGGTCCCTAACTGGAAATTGACCCTCAAGAAGTCAATAGAATATTAAGATATAATTTTCTTCCTACATAATAACTAAATTTATAAATTTATGTAAAATGGAAATTCTGATAATCAAGGCTGAACACTGCTGCTATAAAAATCTTTCATTAAATTATCATTACTGCCTGAAATATTCCTCTTCAGTTCAACTAATTGTGTGACTTTTGCTTGCACTTTTAAGAAATAATTAGGCTTCTATTAAGAGACTAGAACACATTATCCATAAAGAGGCTATCAGACACCAGAAATATCAGTTTTGTATCTGCTATATTTAAGTAACTATAGTAAGTATGTGTTAGGTTGTGTACAAATAGTAACATCAGCTTTCATCCAACATTTGATGAAATATGATCTCCAAATAATTGCTTTCTCTTCTTCACTTATATCAGTTTTTAATTTTACAAGCAGTAAACATGTTATTCTTTTTAATAAGTTTTTATTCAAAATAAGGCAAACTTTACCCCTGACTGTGATCTAGCAATTTCCTTAGGAAAAACAATTATTATTTTAAAGTGTATTATTCAAATATTTCCTATGCAGATTCAAATATAAGCGTGTCCATACAAACATGGAGAATTGTTTTAATTTAAATTTATTTTCATTAATATATTGTTGCTGCTTAAGTTATTTTAGAGATTTACCAACACTGAAGAACTTGTTTTTAAATTACATTAGCGTTAATGTGTAATATGCATACATACATACCTGTATAAAGTTATGAATATTATATACATACATTCTCTATATTCATTGTATTTCTCATAATTGAATCATGCCCATAATAGAAAATATGATCAAGTGCATGCCTTAAATTCTTCTACAGATTGGTTATTGTTACCATTATTATTGTCAGCATTTTGCTGGTTTTTGGTTGTTTCTCATGGGCAGATTTAGTGAAGCAAAGTTCCTTGATCATAAATTCATGCACGATTCACCCTTAAAGCTTTGATAGATGATATTAGTTGTCCTTCATGGATATTATTTTCCTATACCTTTAGTAATATGATAATATTCCACACTGAAATCATTATTATTTTTAGTTTATAGCATACAATACATAGCATTAAGAACACATTAACATTTCAATCTAATAGAATGCTGGATTTGATAGCCAACAATAAAGAAATAAAAAGAACTGAAAGAAGAAAACATAAAGAGCAAGTGACAGTTGAAACCATGTTGCTGACACAATCTCACTGACTTTTTTGGTATCTTTATATTGATAATACTGTACTTATTGTACCATTGCTTTCCTTTTGTATTGCATGAAGGTCTGGATTGCTGCCAGGAGAAACTGACTACAATTTGGAAAAATGGATTGATCAAAATTTTGCAGAAGATGATGGCACTAACACAGACTGAGGGAAATACATCAGAAAAATAGCACTGGACATGTGTCACTTACTTTGGTAAATGCTTTAGTTTCTGAGTAAAAATACCTAAAACCCAAACTTAGAGGGAGAAAGTATATTTTAGTTCATATTTTGTAGAGGTTTCAGGTCATAATTGGCAGGCTCCAAAACACAGTGTCATGGCAGAGGGTATCACAGGGAGAAATAGTTCATGGCAAGCAGAAGGCAGCAAAGCATTGAAGTAGCAACGAAACAGCAAGTGATGACAGTACCCCTCTCTCTGTCCCTCATATTCTATCCACACTTCACACTTTTAAAATGGGCGGCACTGGCACCCAGGGTGGTCTTCCCATTATCTACATCAAACAAATCAGTGGGCTGATTTAATAATCAGACACCCTTGATTCTAGCATCACACCCTTAATCCCAGCATCACACACTCTAGATTCAGCCACCTCTGAAAAGCCCCACTTACGAAAGCTTTAGGGGGACATGTAGACACAAGCCATAACAGATCATTTGAAACTCCATGTATTTTCAATGTTCAAAATCCTGAGCATAATAATAACTGGACTGTTATCTTAGATATGAAACCCCACCGCATATTGGTCATCACCAGTGGGTTAGTCACCAAAGAAGGAAGAAGATTATGTGTTAATTACCTTGAATACATAATAGATTTCTCATTTGATTTTATACATTATTATCTCACTCAATGATACTACTTTTGTTACAATTTTTTAGCACCTATATCATGTAAATTATGATTGTTTTTAAAAAATAATGATTGTTAGTAGACTTTTTAACATCTTATTGTTTTAGTTATTTTTCTCTTATTATTGAGACAAAATATCCAATACCCACAAATTAAGCGGGAAAGGTTTATTTGGCTCACAGTTTGTAGAGTTTTCAGTCCATAATCACCTGACTCCAAGGCAGGAAGGCATGGCAGAGGGCCAACACTTCAAGGTGGAAGAAGACAACAATGCAAAAAATGCAAAAGGGAGCAGAAAACCTCTTTTCCACCCCTTATATTATATGCAGGTCATCCACCCTAGGGCAAGTGTAGCACTCACATCCCAAATCTCAGCACTAGACAACGAACCAACGACAATATCTAGATTCAACCTCCTCCAAAAACCTCACCACTGTGACCATATTCAGACAGAAACTATAACATTATTGTACTTAAATCACATTTATTATTAAAATGTTCGTGTTGAATTTATTTTTTACTCATATATTTTGCACTTAGGATTGTCTATGTTATTTTTCTATTCCTTTTGCAAAGCTATAATATCCTCACAATTAGACAACACAGAAATTTTTATTTTAATATCCGAATTTTTAAAGACAACATAGAAATAAACAACCTGTTGATGAAAAACCTAGGAAAAATACTATAAATATTTGTTTTGTTTCTGGACAGCTTTTCCTTTTTCAATATTGCTACGCAGAACAGGAGAGATGTATCAGGTAAGTACATATGGAGTCCAATATCAGAGTGAAGGAACAAAAATAACCTTCCTAATTCTACCACATTGATTAAACTGAAACAGCGGAGAAAAGAATAAGCTGAACTTGGCACACAACAGTGAAATCAAAACAGTGCTGTGTTTGAGGCAACTGGAAAGAGGAAACTGTCTGTTCTGTGAGACTTAGACCAACAAGGCCCTGAAATCGTGCCATGTTTAGGAATTGCTTAAAAGAAGTTAACACAAGAAAGCCCAAAATTTGCAATGAGAATAACAAATGATATTAGAATACTTTTCAACCAGAAACCAGTGAAAACTTTTTTTAAAATTTTCAATCAAGTAAAACCAAGCAAAATAAAACAGAATAATGCCAATCAAAATAAACCAGTGCAAGTGACACAGGATTTCAAAATAATATGAAATCAACAGTGGTTACCATCATGTCTCTTATCTTCAAAATAGCTGCAGATACCTTCAGACATAGTAAAAAATCAAACAAAACAGAACAGAACTGAACCAGTAAAAACAAAACAATGACTACTATAAAGGACTTCAAAACAACACAATAGTAAATACAAAATGGCTACTATAAAATATCTTGCTATCCTTGAAATAGCACATGTCATCAGATATAACAAAACCAAACAAAACAAAACAGAATAAAAACCAAACAAAAAAACAATGAAAATGATACAGAACTTCAAAACAAGACAAAAGGAAATTAACAATGGCTACCACTTTCAGAAGGAATCCCCTCATAGATGCCACACTTTGTACCATGAACCTCAGAACAGATGATCAGACTGCTGGCCCTAGACCTGCAAAGTCAGCAAAACACCAAACACCATAAGCATCAAATTGCATTGCACCTCAATAGCTACCATTGCAGCCTGTGTTTCTCTAGATCAGCTGGTTGCTTATGGGGTGGGGGAAGGGAAGGGGTACTTTTCTTGTTTCTCAGCCCATGCGCCAGAGCGGGCTACAGTCTGGTTGTTCCCCCAGCAGTGGTGGCCCATGTTCACAGGAAGGGCTTGTTTCTTGGTGACTTCTTGTTCTCTTCCCACACAGTTAGTGAAAACTTCTGAACAAATGCTTTACAGGAAGGTGAGAATTTAAATTTTTAGGGGGTACCAAGAAAAGATGTAAGACTGTATCCTACCAGATGTTTAATAGATGTTTTAAAAGTAGTATTCTCAAAACAAAAACTCATTCTACTGTTGCTTATATATTCTTTCATTTTTCTTGCCTCTAAATTTCATAAATATGCTATACATGTATTTTATTAAGGAATAATTTCTGTTATTACTTTTAAATCCACTCTTATGTTCTTCCAGGTTCTGAAGACCTTAAGACTTTATGCCAAATTCTCCAAAATTTATAAAGATACATAGGTATTGGCAAATTATTAAATATACAACACTATGTTTAAGAAATTTGTATTTTGAAAGATGATTTTTCTAGAGAGTTACTTTCACATGAATATAATTAATGGTATTTGCTAGAAATCGAAAAGATTTTTTATGGAAGGGTGATTTTCTGGTATTCTTGAGAAAACAATAGATAAAAGAATCTCTATATACATATATATTCATATGTATATATTTATAGATATTCATACATTAGTATAAAAAGAATATTCCATTTGTTTGTGAATCATTGCACATGGTGATACTGGAAACATACTGCTTCTTTATGAAAGTGCACATAAAACTTTTACTATTAAGTGCCATAAATAGCAAGTGAAACAATGTATTGTATTCTCATTTGGAATAGGGTCATATCTTACACTTTTCTGAATTTGAAAAAATATAAAGACTATTTAGTCTCAGGAGCATAAAGCAGTAAAATTAGCTGAATTCATTTTAAAGCATCAAATAATTTGTTTTATTTTATGACCTATATTAAACTTAACCTGTCTAAGTTGCAACATCTAAAAGTATTCAAAACCCTAATTACAAAAGAGAAAATTTGACAAAGGTATACGTATCAAAAATTCATTGCTTTACTTCATTTGTACAGCAGCTTATCATTTGCTGTACAAATGATAAACTGCTTTTTCACCTAACTAGATAGCATTAAAGTAATTTTACCACTAAAATTGTTGTGTTATATTCATATGGCAAACACAAATTTAGGGAATTTTGTGTTGTTGTAACAAATATCTGAGAAAAAGGTTTATTCAGATTATCATTTTATAGGCTGAATGTCCAGAATTAGGTGAGTTCATCTGTTTAGTCTCTAGCGTATGGCAGCATATGGCAAGCAATATGGGTGTGAGAAACCAAATACACGAGGTGGCTCACTGTATAAAGCCCTGCTGTCCCAGGAGCAAATTCAATCCTTTGAAATGTAACCACATCTTGGGATGGGGTTAATCATTTTTAAGTGCTGTGTATCGTGATATATCTACCTTTCTTTTGGCAGCATCTCTTAAAAATTTGTTCTCAGTACTGTTACACTGTGGAACAAGACTCCAGTATGTGAACCTTCGGGATAAATCACATCCAAGCTATAACAGACTGATGTACATATATATATATATATATATATATATATATATAGAGAGAGAGAGAGAGAGAGAGAGAGAGAGAGAGCTGTGTGTCTCAGTGTTAAACAGATGTAATCATTTTCCTTGCTATTAATTGGTATCATATTCATAATATACCCATTTGTTCATTTGAAATAATTGAATTCAATGGGTTAAAAATAAAGGAAAAACTACAAAATAATCATGGATTTTCTTTTTCAGTAGTTGTCAGGTCTTTTGCTTTGCTCAGTCTAATGAAAAAATGTATTTCTGTTACATAAATGATTCATTTCCCATAAAATACTACATTTTTCAAGAATATATTGAACACATTGGCACAGCAATAAGAAATTTGCCAGAAAATTCATTTTGTGTAGAGGAATGATCAGTTTCATATTACATGAATCAGAATGAAACAGCAATTTCAAGACTATGTTGAATAATCCTATAGCCTCCAGAACCTTCTTAATTTAACTCAGTATAAACAAAAGAATGATGAATAATCATCATTCCTAGTAACATTCACTATCAAAAATTAATTAATGCTGTCATAGGAAATGTTTATTTTTAAAGGTACATACTTACTTCCTGTGATAGTTAACTGATTATATCAATGTGAGTGAGAGACACTCAACTAAATTGAGTCAGCACAGCTCTGAGTGTGGCTGAAGGGATATAACTGAAGACAGAGGATGGACCCTAGGGAACCTGTCACATAGTGTGTTGGGTTACTTTTGTCTCATTCCTGAGACAAAATATCTGACACCCAAAGTTAAGGAAGGAAAGATTTATGTAGCTTACAGTTTGAGGAGGTTTCAGTCCATAATCAGCTGACTCCAAAACAGGGTGTCTCAGGGAAGAGGGGCAACACTTCAGGGCAGCAGAAGACAACAAAAGCAACAAGAGCCAAAAGGGGAAGGGAGAGCAATTATCTTTCCCTCCCTTATATTGTATCCAGGCTACTTGCACCAGGGCAGGTGCAACACTCACAGCCATAATTCCAGCACTGGATCATGAATCAATCACAAACTCTAGAAGCTCCTCCCCATGACTGCATGAGGCTATGGCAGGGAGCTGGGGGATGTAGACACAAAGCGTAACGAACAACATCAAGTGAATATGGAGAAGGAAGGCTCACTTCTGTTTCTTCAGAGAAGCTCCAGTCTTCACCTTCACCTTGGATTTATCCCCTGGCTTCTAGTGCAGACTCTTCAGCCTCCTTGCACAGATCCTTCTGGTTCCCGATAGGGAATCCCGAGGACACTACACTGAACTCCAGGTCTCCAACTGCTTCCTTCCTCTACCCCGAGTGCAGTCAGTCCTTTTGCATACTTCCACACCTGACCCTGTAAGAATTTACAAGATTGTAAGTCAATCTTGTAAATTCCTACATATTTGTACACCTTACATTAAATCTGTTTTTCCTAATAAGAACTGATACATTTCCTTTTCAAAAATTGAAAATTGGTTCTCTTCTATGCTATTGGATCAAAGTTTCCTGAGTGAGTCTGACTCAAAATTTTACTTTCATTCTTGATTCACTTCTCAGGAGCCATCGTTTGAAGAGCTGCCTTTAGTAGTATTACCACACAAAATACAAGTCATCTAAAGTTGAAATTCAACAAAATAAAAAGGATAAAGTATAAGTGTTGCACATGCTGCATACAACATACTTATCAACATATTATTGTTCAGTGTTATTGGTCTTTTTCATCTGAAAAAAGAACTTTAGACACCTTATATAGTTGTGTGAAAAAAAATTTGGGTTTTAAATTCAAAGGGATTTAGGATTTATAAACCCTGAGTTCTTAGAATTGATCCATATTTATATGAAATTCTCCCTGTGGATACAAAACAGTCTCTACCACATGCCCAATTAAAATATTGCACAGGCTCCAGAGTATAGTTGTCCAACATTTTTATTTTTTCAAATTGCTCTCTCAGATTCAGCCTTTGCAGAAAGATGATGCTAGGTTTGTCTTTCTGTTGTAAGTCTCCAAATGTGCCCTGATACATTTAAAATGCAGAAATGAAAAAGACTAACTATCCTCCCAAAGTACAGGTATTTGGACCTGTGAGATTACTGGGTCCCTCTACATTGTCACCAATATTGTCAAACCATCTGCCATGAAAATGAGGGTGAAGAACAAATTGCAATCTAAAAGTAAGTGGGTAAACCTGACAGAAGTTTGGTGATTCAGGGAATATGTATTAATCAAAACTAAGCCCAATATGAAAATTATATTTGAAACAAGTAGGTCAAGGGGAAGTAAAGCTGCTTACTCTCTTTATATAACTAAAACATGTATCTAATATTGTATCCTTTGGGCATAATCATTAATGAATAAATTCATTTATTAACATTTATGTAGCAGGTACCATATATCATACCTGTATTAGCTGTGAAATGTTGTACAGGACAGGACTGACTTTTATAAAATTTAACATTGGGATTAGAAGAGAAATTATTGACAAAGCAATCACAGTAAGTCAATAGTGTAGAATCACTTCATGATCTCCTTAAGAGGGTAGATCTTGTAATCACATAAATTCTATTATTTTCTTTTTGTTTTTCTTTTTTCTTTCCTTCTTTTTCCTTCTTTTCCTTTCTTTCCCTTTCCCTCTTCTACTATTCTACTGAGTTTGAAATTGCATTATTAATGTGGGACAACAATTGTAACAAAATGACCATATATATAATATATATATATATATATATATATATATATATATATATATATGTAAAGTTCTCACAAGGTATGAAAGAAAAAGTTTGTTCAGAAGGAGACAAACTTTCTCAATTCCTCATCTTTCTTTTACTTCAAAAGCCACAACTGATAGGGACCAAGCCAGCTTTCATATCTTCCTCAGCTTGCCTGAACTTTAGACAGATTTTTCCTAACTCTACGCTCTCGACCTGCCTTTTCATAAAGGATAGACTTTAGAAAACTTATCATTATAAATTCTTTCTCTGCCCTTTTGAAATCGTGGTAAAACGTTTCTTGACAGTTTTACAGCCTGCGGATGTATTTCCAATGTATCGAGAAGCCATTCCTTTGAAATATCAAGAAACTCAGTGCCTTTATCGCCCAGACTTTATGGGATGCTAGTAGCCTAACTTCTGTGGGCAACTTGTCCAAGTTGAAAAACTACCATGCATCAAGAAAGTAAGAGATAGTTTACTTTCTCTTTGGGTAAAGCTAGCAAACATATTTGGTACTTAGAGCCTATGATTCCTGAATCCAAGTTCTTAAAAATCTCCAATTCATTTATTCAGAGAAGTTGAGTTCAGACTGAGTTGTGGCCTCTTAGTTCCACTGTAATAGGTCTGAACAATAGTTCTTCGATGACTTTAGCTCAACCATTAAAGATTAACTAAAATATGCAATAAAAGGCTATACAGTTGACAAAAAAGATTAATAAATGTTTGTTCAAAGTATCAGTTAATAATGAGTCTTGCTATGTCCTTGAATTTTTTGAGAAGGGGGTTAGGTTAGCTATGTAGCCACATACTCTGCTACCTTCTTGATAAAATGCAAAACAAATTAAAATAAACAGACCATCAAATAGTTTTCTAATATTAACAAATAATTATTGTACTAATAACTAGCTTGGTGTGACGTTTGACTATTAGAATGGTACATGAATTATCCAATTCCACTAAACAAATTTATTTCTGTAAATGCCAACAGAGAACTGTATAATGGGATTCAAAATGGTCTTACTTCTGTTAGAATATCTAACATGTCTTCATTTACAATTGCTACTTTTTTATGTCATGTGGACTTAATCCACATAGAGATTTTCTTCATGATATAATACTATGTGTGCTCAATCTAGAATCAACAAGCTCATTTAATTTGTTTTAGACTATTTGAAGGAAAGTTAATAAGGCTTGATTTCAAACTAAGCTAGGATTCCTGATATTCATTCTCAACAAATGCACTGTGCAGAGTCTTTTCAAATTCTTCACATTTTTTTCACTATTTCCAAGGTCATTCATGCTTATCTAACAGTCCTGCTGCCTGATAACAGACCAATCAGATACATAGACTGAACAGAAAACCTTATTAGTGGTGCTTTAGAAACAAGGCATTGATCCCACAGGTAAAACATTTTCCATTTATAAAAGAGAATGCATGAATCAATGCATTCTCTGGGGTCTATTGAAGTTGGTTAATCACACTAATTAGATGCCACAAAATGGCACTCATTTATGATCACCATCATGAACACTGTCATAAGCAGAATTTTTTAAAGCTCATTAGAGACGTCCGTGTCATCACATCTTGGGAAGCTTTGTTATTATCTTGTATTCTTGCATTCTTGAATTTTAATGAAATGTTCCTAACAAAGGAAGAACTTTCATAATACCTATATGGAAAGTGAAGATGCTTTTAATCAGTCTTTAAGGTCTCAGTTTTTTGTTTTTTTGCCTGTTGCCAAATAACAATTTGATTTACTAAGTAGTAACATTTTATTTCTTTTCTCTTCTTTTTTGTCATTACCCTCAGGGCTGCTATTCAAATATTATGCCATTATGTGTGACTTCTTAAAGCTGATCAATTAATGCTTATATTGCTTATTAGTGTTATTGACAGTACAATCTGCTTCAGATCCACCTGGGCAACTTTTAGCCTTATTTAATGAGGCCAAAATTAGACCTTGAAGACACTTGGATTTCTTAAAAATTCCAAATATGAGTGAACATCTGGATTTTCCCAACATCTGCTATTTTGGGTGACAATGCAAGTATCTGCTTCATACCTGCTATGCTTCATGTGAGTGGGATGCTTCAGAGAAACCGCTGTCCTCGGGGAACTTAATTCTGACACATGGAGACATCAAAGAAAGTGATAATTATATTTGAATAATATTGCAAGTCACGTAAAATATTAAAATGAGCCATTTGAAATTTTAAAGAGTCACTGGCCCAGCCACTCATAAACGTATCCACATATCTGTTCATATGGACAAACATACTCATTTACATGTCCATGTCCATGTCCGTGTTATAGTTATAGATTTATCTGTACCATTTGCATTGTATTTGTGTCTATAAATGCCTACCTAACCTCTTAACCTCCCAGTCTTGCTTTCAAAATGCAATTAGTCTTAATTCTGCCAGTTGTTTATTTTAGTGCCTATTTTTTTAGTCCTCAGTGATACACTGTTCTTGATTTGATCTGTCAGACTAAGCAATCAATTTCTTCTGTGATGACAGTTGATGATTAAGCTCATATATACATATGTACTAGATATATATGTACTGTATATATGCAGTACTATATGTGTACTATATATATATATATATATATATATATATATATACCAGTACTATATATATGTACTATATACATATGTACTATATATATGTATTTATATATATATATGCAGCACATATGGGTGTATGAGCTTAATCATCAACTGTCATCACAGAAGAAAGTGAAATATATAAAGCTGAGCTACTGCCAGGCAATTTGGAGTAAAATGGTGGACGCTTCAGCGCTCTCAGTAACGTCGCTGGCAGACTTTATTTCCAGGAGCACCACCTTGCCCTGTCCACATCAGGCACACTCATCCTAGATCTGACAGAGGAAAAGGTTGTTTTTCCCAAGGTGCAATTCTCATTTCCTCAATAATTTTCTCTGGCCAAATAATTTTGCAGATTCTGAGGTACAAAGTGTCCTGTCATCTTTAAGAATTATTTTTTTATTCATTGGAATTTCAACTTTTAAACAAGAGATTCTAAAATCTCTTTAGATGTCCCTATTTGTAAATATTTCCTCCTAATAATGAAATTATTTGCAAACCAATAAATTCTTTTTTTGTCTTATCATTTATCACAGAATGTTTTATTTTCTTATAATAGTTTTTAAAATCTGTCTTAATGAAATGTCACTAGCACATCTGAAACAATCAAAGGGTTGTGCATTTCTATGTTTTTATTAATAATTTTTTAACATTTCAATGGATTTCAATATACACAGCACAAATTTACTACCCTCAAGACTCAAAATATATCATATGTATTTAAATCATTTTATGTCTGTTTTTATATCATTTATAACTAATTAAATTCAGCATCTTGAATTACATATTATTTAAAGTAAAATAAAATATTGTTAAAAACAAGGAAGAATCCTTATTTATTGGTTATAATATGCTTAATGAAAATTAAAATATATCTTGCATATATGTGTGACTCTATTGTAAGATATGTACATCGTATATCTCCTGTATTACTAGATTGCCCTTTTAAGTATTGTTTCCTATTCCTTGATATCAATTTATGAGAAAAACATTCAAGCTTGTATTTCTGAACGCATTCTATATCCCATTATGTATATTTTATGACAATATCATACACTGACTTTAAAACAATTGAAAAGGAAACGTAATGCAAATTTTATACATACCTGAAATTTTGCACTAAATCTTCATTTTAAAGGTTCATAAGAGTTTTTATGTGTATACAAACTGATAGACACTTCTACCAAAGTCATGAAAGTATTAAATTGTACTAGAATTTTAGACTTTAAGCATTTCTCTTAATTTAGAAGAGACAAACAAAAAACTATGCTGAACTACATTAACATATGTTGTACTACAGATATAAAACTCATCCTCCAAAGAGTTGTTCATGTAATTTCATGTTTAATTAATGATCCCATTTTACAAATTGGATAGTCATTTGCTAAGCTCTAGGGCAATCTTTCAAAGCAAGTACCTTTTGAGTTTATTTCCCCTAATGTTTCTCAAGCTTAATTAGGAGTTTGAATCTATGCTGAGTGTATCAAAAGGCACATAGAAATTGTGTGTTAACTGGCCTCCAAGATGGAAATAAAATGTCGTAAATTGGAAGTTTGCTATAGTAAACTTCGTGGTGAGGGATGAAGAAGCAGATTCTAGGAAATGCTAGCATACTATTCCAGTTAAAGGAATTGAGTGTGTTTTTGTGGTTGTGATTTGTAGTACTGCTTAAGTATAGAATACAAAGAAAAAGAGATGAAGGAAGATTCAGTGCCCAGATAGTTCTGTACCTTACAAAATAGGTTTACACCTTTATGTATAGAAATGGAAAACAGGTTATTATGCGGAACAAGTCAATGGGTTTTATATTTGAATACTAGAAAGCTAATCCTGGTGGCAGTACAACAACTAGAAATTCAAGAGTTGACTAGACTAGAATGAAGTAGCTTTAGACTTTATACACACTGTAGCTGTATGTATGGGGAGGTAAGAGAGAAAAATTTCTCATTCATTCTCATGTTAAGGAGGCAAAATGAGTAGAATGGGGTTTTGCAAATTGGGTTTGTTGATTATTAGAGGTTCATTATATGATTGTAGGAGTTCTGTGAGGTCGAAACTAAACATAAAGTTTCTCTATTGTCCTTTTCACTCTATTCTCAGTTGAGTTTTCTGAAGCTATGTAACATACACTCATGTCATCACCCTGATAGCCAAGGGACTATGTTTTGCTACTGTGTATGTGTATGTTTGTGGGTACATGTTTTAAATAGCCACGTTTAATATGTTATGGTATATGTCTACAACTATAGTATCAAAATTTCTCATGTTTTATTCTCAATATCCCATCTTAACTTATGAATACCTCAAAATGATTGACATTTGAATGGAAGACTGTGACAGCAAGATTAGTAGAGAGAAATAGAAATACATAATTTTTTTATTTTTTACATGCATAACCATTCCACGTTTTATTAACAGAAACTTGTGTCATTTAAATAGGCATGCCTTATACTCTCTTGTCAAATGTACATTGTCTGCATGGCAGATTGCAGACAGCAAATTCTAGCCACTACAAAGATTTAAGATTGGAACCTTACACAAATCATGCAATCAAAGCTCTCTTGAAGAATTTTTCTAGAATTACTGAGAAAAGCTTGTACTCCAGTATATCTTAGAAGTGTTGTAATATGGAGAATGAACCCAGCAATTAGAAAGACTCAGCTGAGAGATAAAAAGAGTACAGACTCAGGATTTTACTGGCGTTCCTAAACTTTCACATAACTCACTAAATTTGGAAGTTAATAACTGCATATTTTGTTTGTTTAAAAGTATTTTGAGTATGAATGACATTACAAGTGGTACCTCAGTTCACAAGCATCATTCTTTCCATGATTCTGGTGGCAAACTGAGTTGGATGAGACCAAGTCAAATTCAGTCGTTAGGTTCAATGTTGATCCTATGTTAAAATTTGATTCAGTTTTCATCCAGTTGGGTTTACAGCCAGAATCATGAAAAGAACTGATTTCATGAACTGAGTTGTCACTGTATTTGTTAATGAGACAATCCTAAAAATCTAATTTGAATATTAGAATATTACAGGTCTTTGGGTATCTTATTTTTGGACACATAGTCTGTTGAATACACTACAGATATTAAGCACAATTCATGCTCCAGATGATTTTGTCTAATGTAAAGTTAACTTTCCCATTTTTAAAAATAAACAAACTGAGACATGTAATCATAGATGTCTTTAGTTGTGCAATCAGATTAAAGCCCGAGAATTATTTCTCTAGAGTTGTTAGTTTTGTTCATCCACTGAAATTCCTTTTATTTCATGTGTTAAATCATAGAAAACAGAATCTAATAAATAAGGCACGAAGTTTGGGAATATGGGAAAGCCTGACTATTTATGCAGCACTGTAGTTCTTTTTTTGGTAAAGTCACATACTCAAAACATTTTCCAAGTTCAGAGCTTGTTTTTGCAGGAAAAATTTAAATATGGTATATATGAATTATACTAACCATGTAACTTCTTTTAAAGATTTAAAGGAGAATTATAAATCTCAGCCTGAAATGTCCTGGAAGAAATCTAAGCAGTAATTTTCCAAGTAGGGAAATTCAAATGATCCATTAAGAAGCATTAAGTACTTTTTAAAATAAAGATAAAAACAATTTTTCCACATGAGATTTGATTTTTCTTCACAAGGAACACAGTCTCATGGCAGTACTGATGATATTTCCACATTAGTGTATCAGAGGAGAAAAATAATAGCTTGACTCATTTTTTTTATTTTACCTTCTCTCATGAAAGAACATGACAATGATTTCAAAAGAAGATACCCTTTGGGGTGGAATAACTTAAATGGATTCCTAACATTCTACAGAAATTGTTTTTGTAAGAAGTCACACAATTAAACTCCTGAGGCAGGAAAATTACAAATGAATTGTATCTGACCATTTTATCCTACATCAGTCATTGCTTGGTTTGCTAGATATTTCTTTGAAAATTTAGGAAGAATTCTGCTGTAAATCCAGGGTGAAGACCATGATAAGTGGCTAAGTAGGGGAGCACCTGATGAGTATTCCTAGACTGTGATGGATAATGTCTGGCCATTTCTTGAGCTGCCCTTAAAGCATCTTTCCTATTATTTTGAGGCAAACCACTGCACTTTTCAATGCTAAACATTTCAGCAACCATTCTCAATAAGCATACTAGACTTAATATTACAGTCATTTCTTTCATCCAAGTTGCAAATTATTTATATCTTTCTACTCTGAGTTTTGCTACTGATTCTCACTGTAGATAGAGCTAGAAGCCATCACCAGTACCCATGCCGCAGTCTGAATGTTGGCTGCACCGAAATTTCTTTCGTCATATTAATGAGTCTGCTGTCTTTACATTCAACTTCATACAAAGCCTTAGAGGTTAAAAAAAATTGCAGACAGATGCTTGGCCAGAAAGAAACATACATGGCCTCTCGTCCAGTTTCCAGTACAATACTCTTTCTCTTCTGAAATGTCCTGATCTTGGCTTTAGTGTTCGTCTTTCAATCAAGATTATGTTCTTCTGAGTGTCAATCAGACTCAACCATCAGATTCTGCTCACATTGTTCTAGGAGTCCAGTAGCTAACATTTCCATACCCATCCAAACTCCCTCCCACAAACCTGCTCCAAGGTTTATAAACCACAGTTAAAACAATGTCCTCACTCCTGATACCAATTTTCTGTATTAGTTAGCTTTTGCATTGTTATACACAATACCGATACCCACCACCTAACAGAGAACAGGCTCGTCTGGCTCAGTTTCCAGTGGGCTCTTTTATTGGTTGGCTGGCTCCAAAGTAGAAATGGCACGGTGAATGTGCATACTGGAAGAAAGCTATTCACTCGTACAAGTCAGGTAGCACAGAGAAAAGGGGGACATTGGGTGAATAATGTATCTTTCCAGATCATGCCTAAAGTGACCAGTCCCCTCCGGACAGGCACTACCTCTTATCAAATGAGAATTTTGGGGGACATTTAGATATAAGCCATACAGAAGAATCATAAGCATTATTTTCATATTATTTAGCATATACTATCTAAAATGATACACAATGTTATTATGTACTTCTCAGCATTGATTCTCAAATATGCTGTTTTATTGTATTACCTGTACTTTAGAAATTATTAATACTGTATCTCTATTTTTCTCCAAGATTCTAATTAATTGTTCTGGAGTATAGCTTACACAGCTACATTTTAAAGCTCTCCTTAGGTGATACATTTTAAACCATAGGATTTTGAAGCTAATGACTTCTAAATCTGGTATGCTTCTCAAATAAACTGTGTTAGGAGAAATAAGTAGACATGTGGATTTAAAAGTCACTGGTAATTCCAGGAGTGAGGCTGCGTGTGTGTAGTCCAACCTACTCCACAGGCTAAAGCAGAGAGTTATTGATCCCAGTCTGCACAATGTAATGAGACCTTATCTTAAAAAACAGATCACTTGTAACAAACTGATTTTCTAAACAGATTATTTCAGATTAAAATACTTAGAGTATTAAAATCCTAAAGCAATACTGGAGCTTTTCCTGAAGTATTCTTTTATATTTAGGAAGACAGTTTGAGCCAGGAAACACATGCATACGCACATATTTTTACAGATGAGCAAACTCAGTATATGAAATAGAATATTATGTAAAATATTGAGAAATATGATAACAATATAGAAACAAATGTCAAATTCTATTATACATAAATATTCATAAATAAATTCATGTGTCCCCCAAACCATGTAAAGAAAACATGATACAAAATTCTAGCTATAAAGAAAACATGATACAAAGTAAAATGTAAAATGTGTTGTGTACCATAAAAGTTTAAATACCATTCCAAATAAGAATTATCTTTATTTGGGCCAGGGGTTTAGCTCAGTGGCACAAGTGCCTGCTTGGCAAGCACGAGGTCCTGAGTTCAATTCCTGCTAACAAAAAAAAAAAAAAAAAAAAAAAGAATTAGCATTATGTAAGGCTTAGAATACTGAAATGTCAACTGAAAAGGGAAAGTTTTATCTCACATAATATCATGCTTTAATTATTTCAATTTTTTTTTTTTCAGCACCAGGGATCGAACTCACAACCTCACGCCTGCCTGACAGGCACTTAAGCTGTTGAACCAAACTCCCAACCCTAGTGTTTTGAGGCAGGGTCGCACTATGTAGATCAGGCAGGCCTTGAGCTCACGTTGTAGTCCAAACTGGCCTCAAACTCACAATGCTCCTCCTACCTCAGCCTCCCGCGTGCTGGGATTAAAGGCGTGAGCCACCACACCCGGCTGAATTCTTTGACTATTGACAAAGTCTTACACATTTTTGTCAACTAATGCTTTAGGAAATTCTCTGCAAACATTTTCCTTGGTTTTGTAATGTGATATTTTCAATTTTGGATTCCACTGCTCTACCCTGCACCTTACAATTCTCAGTCTGTTGTGTAAACAGCTTAATTTATCTCCTTTCTCCAGTCACCTATTTGGGAAATCTGCCTTGTATTTTTCTCCCATGTCACTAAGAAACTTACTCTGAATGGAAATAGTAGACATACTTCCCTAGATGTCAACTTGGAGAATCAATGGGAAAATCTAAAGGTTCTCAGCTTTTTTAGACTTTGCTCCAAAACCTCTGGTTTGGAAGTTCCAACACTGCTCCATAGCAGCGGTAACTGACTACTTACTATTCTTTTCCTGGGTAGGGTAAGCGGATGTGGGAATTATCTTCAAGTGCAGTCTCACTGTCCTAAGCAAATGAATGCACATCAACAGCTCAGGGCTACTCAGTGCCCAAGAATTTCCCTAATCTTCAGAAACACTTGGCTTGTTCCCTTCACACAACTCTATTTCATAAAACACATTATCTGCTTTCACATCAGATCTCTGACTGTAGCATTACAAAATGTTCCACCAACACCCAATAATATGCCACAATTTTGATATTTTCAGAAGAGTAATCATGATGAGGAACATAATGGCTAGGTAAAAGCTGCTTTTCTCTAACCTTGTTTCTGAAGCACACATTCCTGTCATAAGTGTAAGGGATATGTGGATATGGAAAACTTGTAGATGAAATTCATCCTGACTATCCTTTCCCACATTAGAAAGAGATATTTGTGCAATGCCCTACATCAATGAGCAAAATCGACTCAAGCTTCTAGTTCTCTGAGTGGTACTTAAATCTGAAATCATATATAGCATATTTCCTATGTCTGTTTTGGGTGGTATCTTAATTTGGAGAAGATAAAGATAGTACTGGAACAAGGCAAATTCTTTAATGTTTCACATGACTAAAAGAAAACCTATTCTTTTTCAAATGATCTCATCTTTAGTACATAAAAACACCCAATATCTTTGGGGTGATTACATTGAATTTAAAACTTATGAACATGTTAATAGTATACTTTTACAGCCTTATTTTATATTTTTCTACACTATAATTGCATAAGTTTTTTTAAAAATACCTGATTTTTTAAATGCATGTGTATCTGCTTGATGCTACTTGAGTTGCAGACTGATAGAATAAAGAACTAATACAATTCTGCCAGACCTGTGCACATGTAACAAACCTGTGGTCCATGTTTTCTTAACCAACAAGGTCATGTTCTCTTGAATGTACGGTCACGGAATGGTCACCTGAAAATGAACCATTTTATCATTTTGCTCATACAACTAGCTAACTATCTTTAATTTTGCTGCACTGGAAATTTCAAAATAGCATGAAACATCATACAGTGCAATTGGGAGAGGATGAGATTTTCAGTTATTTAAGACATTGGAAAGAGCTCAATTATTTTAAAGAAACTATTTAATTTTTAGCATTTGTAATCTTTTTTGCCACAACCCACAAAAATATTGGGGGTATTTTGTAGAGTGGTATCTTGATCTAACTCCAATAGAAACATAAAAAATACTACAGGGTTAATTTTATAATTTTCTCCTAATCAACTCCAGATTCATCTAGTTATTGACATATAGAGTTATATCATAAATAGTACAAATATAAGTGCTCAAATAAAAATTGATATATCACCTTTGTAAAGAAAAATCCTAAATCCATAATCATCAATTTGAGACCAAATAAAAGGAATATGGTAAAATTTTTCTTCCTAATTTAGTATAAGTCGCTCATCTCTACCAAATAAATTTTTAAAGAAAATGTACATAGTAAACAAGTAGGAATAAAGCATTATTAGCAAAAAGTTTCTTCACTGCCTACTCTCTATCTCTTATCTACGTATTTCAGCATAAGCTACAGTTTTAGTCTATGTTAAATTTTGGATATTTCTATAATAAAGGAAGAAAATTAATAAAGCAGCACTATTATTTTTCTTGACTAACATCGCTGTTTTAGTACTAGTCAGTTTTAATTACTAACGTACATGATCAGTTAGTTTTATTAGATAAACAGTGAGCAATCTACCTAAAATATATTTATAGGCACTCATACAAATATAAATAATATGTGATGTTAAATTGCACAAATTTCTATCTAGACATCTACTGACGTGTCAAGGACATTTATCTAACTTCTGTGTTTTGAAATACGAAATTTGCACTTGAATTCATTGGGAGGCATATTGCTGCATAAGTGTACTGGCTGGGGCTGTATAAAAGAATGGGGATTTAATTAGAGAGCTTACAAGTCAGAGGCAGGACAGCCCACAGTTGCTGTCTGCATACCAGCGAGCCAGAGGACCCAGCAGTTGCTCAGTCATAGAAGTTGAAAACCTCAAGATAGAAAGAGAGAATGCAGTTCCAGTTCCAGGCTGAAAGCCAGGAAACTCTCTGGAGTGTTGTTGGATTGAGTCCAGAATGAAAGGTTGAATAAGATGGAGTCTGTTGTTGACAACCAAGGGCAGAAGCAAAGGTACACCTGCTGAAGCCAAATCGAACTTTTTAAGGGCATAGGCAAACTGCCTTCTTCCCTTTTTCATTCTCTCTAGGCTGTAAGTCTGTTAGACGGTACCATTTATAATCAGGGCGGCTACTCCCACTCAGTTTGCTGGTCTACCTGCCAGTCATCTGGGGAAACACTGCAGACACACGCCTAGAAATGGGTTTTACTAATCCTCTAAACATCTCTTAGTCCAGTCAAATTAACAATCAAAGCAAATTATCCCAGGAAACATTTCTTGATTTATTTTGTCCACTAACATTCTTGAGGACCATTTTGAGAAGATAAATTAAAGATGCCCACATAAACTGCTTTTCTCACTCTTCCTGGAAGCCAAAAAGAAAGTTAAGTGAGAGGAGAAAGAAAGAAGAAAAGAAGGCGAAATACAGAAAAGGAGAGGGAAAGGATGAGGAAAGAAGAGACTTAATATGCATAGCACCTGAAAAGAATACAACACTATCCTAAATGCCTCAGATAAATTATCTCATTTAATGCCTATAACAATCTTCAATGGTTCAATTTTTCCCAATTTTAGATAGGCAAACTGAAACAAAGAACACAGTGTTTATACTTCTAAGGAGAGATGAAGTTGAGGTTTAAATAGATTTACTTGAGAATTATACTTTGATAATCCATCTAATTATCATGATCCTTTGAATTGTTATTCTGTAGTTCCTCTCTTTTTTTATTAATAAGCATATTCAAAAGTTTGCAGATGAGTTCATAATTGTTAAACTTTACACATAACATCATGTGCATTAAGATGTGTATTTTTGTTATTACACATGATTCTTAGAACCATTTCATAATTCACATTGTTTTCACACTTATAATTGATTTATTTAATGCATAAAACATAAAACATTTACAAATTGATGGGGAACCATGTAATGTTTAATATATGCACACATTCTATAATGTTTGAATTATATTAAACTGATACTTTTACATTTTCCTTTCTTTATGGATAATACTTTCAAAATCCTTACTTCTAGTTTTATGAATTGCACAATGCATTATAATTGCCTTTCTTCTGTGTAGCTAGTTAATACTAACAAGCTGGATCTTCTTGTGCTCATCTGCTACTTAGTATTCATTTATTAACTATTCCCCCTCAGTGTACTTTCTGTTACTTACTGATTTCATTGTTCATATATCTCCTATAAATTAATGCTACAAAATTGCATGACCAGTTTATTTCATATTGCTTCATAAGCAACCTGGCATTTTTCTTTCAAGAATTTCAAATTTAAACCAATCGTGTTGGTGCATGCCTGTAATTCCAGCACTCAGGAGGCTGAGGCAGGAGGATCGTTGTGAGTTCAAGGCCAGCCTGGGCTACAAAGTGAACTCAAGGTTGGTCTGAAATGTATAGTAAGACCCTGTCTCAAAAAGACCAAAAAATAATAATAATAATAATTTCAGGATTGCCACTTACTCATTTTTTAATTTTTTTAGCTGAGTAGATATTACTTGACTTTTCCTCATTAATTCTGTGTACTACGAGACCTTTAAATGGAGGAGAGGCATCTTCAATCAATTAAATATATATTCATTATTGAATGATGATATTACAAATTTGAATAGGAAAAATGCTGTCCTTTAGAGCCTTACCTCCATCTCTCAAATGTAAATTTAACTCTCAAATACCATCTGACTGAGAAAAACTGTGTCACTGAGTGTCCACGCTCCTCTTTGAAAAGTCGCCTACTCACCACTTTTTAAAATGCAAAGCTATGTCCCTCCTGTTAACTCAAACTCCTCTTTGTTATCTAGCATCTTTATTTTTTGAAATGCATATAACGTATACGAGTGAATGGGCTTCAACTTGGCAGATTCAAACCTGTTTGTAACATCATTTCCACTCTGTCATTACACTCTTTTCCCCCCTTTCCTCTCCTTGTTCTACAGAGTCTGGATTATTTCATTTAACATACTGATGATACACAGTTCCATTCATTTTCCCGCAAGTGCTATGATTGTATTCTTCTTCAAGGGTGTGTAATACTCAATTGTTGATGTATACTACACATTCTTTATCAGTTCATCTGCTGATGGGCACTCAGTCTGAATTTATTGTTTAGCTCTTGCAAATCGAACGACAATAAACATGAGCATGGAGGTATCCATACAATATGTCAAGTGTAACCTCCTTGGGAATATACTTCAGAGGTGGATGGAATGTCATTTACTGGGGTAGGGTGTCTATCATTGTGCAACTACTTGATTAAAATGTAAGCTGCAGGAACGTAAGGTTCATTGTCCTTATGGATGCGTTAGAAAAAAGCCTAGAATCCGGCAAAGGATTCACGGATAGGTTTTGAATGAAGAAAAAGGCATTGGGATCTTTGCGTCTCTCTGTGAATCATAATACTTCTCCCACATTTTCCTTGCATCATTTTACAGAAATTATCTCATATGTTTGGTATTTAGCTCATTATATTAGTTATCAGGTATTGGTCTTCTGCCAATATCTTGCAATTAATTGTTTTATTTTTAAATATTCAAAACTGCATTGTTAGATTTCTATTATGCTGAATATTGATTCCCTCTTTCAAGTTTTCCTTTAGTTACATATGTCATATGCTCACAGTCTCTCGGTATATATTTATATACCAAGTATGTTTACCATTTTCCGTATCCTTTATTTCTCTGCATTGTCTGATTTGTTTGTGTGTGTTCTTTTTGCTATAATCAAAGCTTTCTTTAGTGTACATTAGTCTTAAGCTTTTGTCCATGGTGAATAGAGGTAAAAACTAGCAGAATATTCGTATCCCAACTGAGCTTTCAGTTTTCATAGGCTATCAATATTATTTAAAGAAAGAACGTTTATTTTTGGCTTATAGGCTACTATTTGGCAAAGCATCTTCCCCCCTGCCCAGGTAGTCATAGGATATTAGGGAATTCTACTCCCTAGGAGAGTGTGCATCTCCCCCTCCTCCTGCTTTTGGAGGGAGCAGAGGCTTCGTTGACTCCTGAGTGTGTGAGACAGAGCCCTTCCCAGAGAGCCTTCACTGTCCCGAGTGCTCTGCCCAGCAGTGATCCCCGGAGCAAACCAGACTGCCTGCTACTCAACTCCCTCCTCTGGCCATAGGTCAAGTACGAAAGGTCCAACAGAGAAGGCCGTTATAATTTCTGTTGCCCTGTCTCTGCTTTGCTCACTCACAATTACCCCAAGCAGAAAAGTCACTTATCTCCCTGATGAGTTCAAAAGAAAGAACAAAAGCAAACTCAGTCTAACGTTTCTGGAATTCATTGCAGTCTCTCTACCTGCACAGAAAGTGCTTTGTGCTGTTCTCATTTTTGAGGTGTAGGTACAAGGGGCATTATTTCCCTGAAGAGGAAATTTATGTATCACCTGTTTTTCTATGAATGGCTAGGTATATTAATTCCAGATGAATTAATGTACATAAAATAACGTAACGTAACATAGCAGGAAATCTATTGTGGCTGCCTTACTTAATCTATATAATCCAATCTAGCCTCCATCCTTAGTACAGTTGACATTTTTCTCTGCAGCATTCTGACTTCAGTGACTTATTGTTTGGTTCTGTACATGACAGGGAAAAAGCATAATCTGTATCAACCTATAAACCCCTAGTACCAAGGATATAACAAGTTAGTTTTTTTTCCCTATTGCTATTAAATTTATTTTACTTTGCAAATAATAAATGTTAAACAATATAACCTCTCATCTAGTATTCATCAGAGCAGGATTACTAATTATTTTTATACTTTTTAAAATTACTTCCTATTGTATAATCAGTGTCTTATATGCAGTACCATTTAATGCAAGTTTCATTTTATGGTATATGTTTTTTTAGAACTCTACATAAGTAACTTAGTCATAGGGCCGGGAATTTGGCTCAGTGGCTTAAGTACCTGCCCTGGCAGGTGCCAGGTTATGAGTTCGATCCCCGGTGTCACAAAAAAAAAAAAAATGTAACTTAGTCATATTTCTTTCTTTCTTTATTTTTAGAGTATATTGAAGACTTCCCAGTGACAGGCATTTTCCTGAAACATACCACTGAGTACAGTACCAAAAATTTAATTTTTTATTATGTGAAAACATAACATTTTATAATACAATAAGAGAATAACAATTGTTATACTATGCATCATTATCTTCAATTACTTACTGATAGTAAAGACAAATTAAAGGATACTTGCAAAGAAGAAACAACAGATAATAACACAAATCTAATTCCCCTAGGAGGTCTCCTGCTAAGAAAACAATAAAAGCCAGTGTGTGTGTGTGTGTGTGTGTGTGTGTGTGTGTGTGTGTTAATGGAGATTTAAACCAGGGCTTTTGCACTGAGATACCATCCAATCCTTTTTAAATTTAATTTAATTTTATTTTTTTAAATTTTGGGACATAGTATCATGATTCATAGAGCATACATTGTTTAAGGTTTCTTTTTCCTATCTTCATCTTACAAATACACAACATTGAATTGAGTGGTCAAAACCTTGTTTCAACAATAATCCAAAACTGATAAACTGTAAATTTAGAAAATTATTTTAGGGCCCATCCATCTTTTCCTTCTAACATGGAAGAAGTATATGTATTGTAATTTAATTAAGCAAATTATCTATAATGAGTCAGCTTCTTTCTGCAACATGATTCTAATGGTTAAAACATTTTTTGCTCTAACTTTTCTCTTGGTAATATTTCAAAATGAAAGAATTTTCTTTCTTTGTTCTTTAGCAGTATTATTTTGGAGAATTCTAGCAGAATTGTCCCACACTTTATTTCATGAAATTTTCACCTTTTCATTTTGGTTGGAACAATAATTTTCCAAAATCAAATTTTGGCTTGCATTGTTAATCTATTGAATGGTACTGCAGTCAGTAACAGAGTGACGGAGCCACCTGGCCATGTTATGAAGTCTGGCTCTACTGAGATTGTTGTTCTCTCTAGGTTTGATCTAGTGTGATATGCCACAAAGTTAAATCACCTTCAGGTAGACAATAAATAGACCTTTCCTACAAAACCTCTCACTTCACATCTTGGCGAAACTCCTTTTGAATGTCAAGTTGTCCTCATTTCTTTGACTAAATTTCTGGTATTCCTCTATAATATGATTAGTTCTGATAAAGTTTCGCTAGAAAAGTCCCTCATATGCCAATCTTTGCCCTTTACTTTTATGTATGGGAAGCAAACATATTTCTAGGTGTTTCTGTATGTTTAATAATGATTTTATTAAAATCACGCATTTCACAAGGAGCACAGGAATAGAGATATTTTATAGGATGTTGTCAACATAAATGTCCCTACTCCATACTTACGGCAGTAATCATACCTTCTTTTCCAGAATAGTCTATAGAACGACTTTTGTGAGTATGTTTTATGTTTCTGTCTATCACATATTTCAAAACTTCGACTCATAGCAGAAATGCAATCAGGATATAGAGAAAGAATGCATTTTCTACATTGATTTGCTTCACAGAACATTGTTTTACCTCATTTGGACATATTGAACTTTCGTGTAAGAAATCTTTCATTGCTGACTCTTTCCAGTTACAAAAGAAAAGAAATAGAGATGGAAGTATGTTCTTCTCAGAATAAGAAGTTTACAGATTTTCATTTAAGCCCTCATTAAAATTATCATTTTGAAATCTATTTTCCTGCTGAAAAAAAGGTGTGCTCTGAACAAGATGAACCCATTTGATTTTAAAGTGAGGTGTGAAGCCTTGATAAAGTGTTAATAATTGTTACTCCTTGAGATCGATGTTGGCATTAGTAAATTTTAATACCAGAGTAGGTCTTTCAGTTACTCTCTTGTCAATCTGCCACCCAAATGCTTTTAGATTGTTCATTTTTGTGATATGTTCTGATGCATGTCATAGACAAACTCTCTGTGGTCTGGAGATCAGATTTCTATCACTAACACTTGCAATAAGAGCTCTAATAATTGAGATCATATATGACAACTTTTTTGTGCAAAAATTTCTGTTTTTTGGACCCTCTATCCCTTCATCCTTCCTTGATACTTTCATTCATTTATCTGTCTTTGGTTGTAGACTGAACTCAGGATCTCACACATGCTAGGCATATGCTCTAACACTAAATTGCATTCTCAGTATTTTCTATTATTTTTTCAGAATCTCTAAGTTGCCCAGCCTGACCTCAACATTAGAATATTTCTACCTCAGCTTTATTAGTAGCTACAGTTATAGGCATCAGGCCATCATACCCAATGGTATATATATATTTTGTTATGCAGAAGTTAAAAAAGAAGAATCTAAGAAGGTGGTCTGCATAACCTGGAGAATCAGAATTTATTTGATCTCCTTGCTTACAAGAGAGAGCTTGGAATATATTTATAGGTATAACAAATTCTAAACTATGATACACAGTATTGGTATTTAATAATGTATTAAATAAGAAAAAGAAGAACTGCATTCCCTATATGCTATCAGCTTGGGGGAGCTGTTAGTCAATTAGATTCTTTGGGAATCAGAAAATGAAATAAACTTAAAAGTCCACACATTATATTTTCAAGTATTGTGAATGATAAAGAAATCCTTCAGCCTAAAGAAGATATGAAACATTCCCAAGAGCAAAGTGAGCTGAACTGAGTAGCTGGAAAAGCATATCACATGTGGGTGTGACAAAATCTAACAATGAGAACTTCAGAGAAAAACTGCCAATCAGATAAGGATTCCCTCTGAAGGAAACAATTGGTGATATACTTTGTGTGATTCTTTATTGGCTGGGGCCACTTAAGAACAGGACCCCTTCCTAAAATCTAAAGAAGGTTCTCAATGTACTTAAAATGTAGTCACCACCCAACTGTTAATAAACCCAAATGGTGCACCTCCACATTTGCCAGGTCACTCTTGTGTCACATGGAAAAACTTGTACCTCCATTTGGAGGGACAGGTTTATCCCTGTGTCTAACTCTTGAAATGCCTGCATCCCACTAATCATTGTTGTTTTGTGTGAGGAAACACCTGAGAATCTTTATTAAGGGCTCAAGGGTAAATTCATTCCCTGCCTAATTACTATAGAGTTGCAGTGTCTTTCCACTTTGGGTCACAGGTACTTCAATAGATGAGTCTGAAAACAGACTCAGTTCTGGGCACTGACTATTAAATGTCAGTGCTGTTAGAGTGGTTGCTCTTAGCCTGTTGCCCATTCTTTCCAGCTTTCTTTTGATTGTTACTGAATTGTATGTCTTATTTTCAGATGTACTGTTATGTTTACCATCTTCTCAAAATTTCTTTTTTGTTCATCACAGCTTATATACAATCTCCCAGGACTTAGATGTCTCCATTCTCCGTGTCAGGACCTCAGATTTTCTCCACCAGAGATCAAATTTGCGATGACAGTCTCACCTCAGTTCAATCATGACTTGCAATTAGGTTTCGTAAACATACGTATGATGCCCTGGGTTGTCTTAAGTTTTTACTACTCTCCCACGACAGGGTATAAGGGTGTTACAATAAAGCACTAAAGTAGAATTAAACAGCTGCTATATTTTATTTTGAGCTGCTTATCTACTTTTCTAAACTTTCCCTATCATTCTGTAAGACATTAACTCATAAATGAAATAAGCAACCAATGTCATTTTCTGTCTTAAATTGCTATTCTGTATATTTCAAATATCTGAGTCCTGTACTGATCAATGTAGCCTCATCCATATTGCCATCTTCTCCAGCTGTCCAGATGTTATTAATGACTTATTTAGCAGGAGAGTAACCAACCTGTGTGGGAGACTGTATCCTACATGCCTCTTGATTTGGTATCTTTATTGCCTTCAGAGTCAAGAGATAGCCCTAAAACTGCATTTTAACACAGTACCTGAGCCCCTACAAAGATCTGATAGTTAGGTCCCTCAGGAGTTGGATTCTATGACAAGATGATGGATAGAAGAATTTTCTTGGGAAGAAAACCTGTAGAAAATAGAAAAAACATATGGTAGAATTAGCTAAGAACAGCATCCAGATTGCGATATGTATAAGTTCCTTGAGAAAGGTGAGCAAGGAGAAAGTATAATTGCAGAACAACAAAAAACGTCAAATTGAAATTTGTATCTGATGATGACATGGTCACCAAAATAAGAACATTCACTGTAAAGATGGTTTCTGAGATAATTCCTATATTGGGCAGAAATTGCTTGTTCTTAGCACCCACTGTCAATTCTTAGTGGGCAACTGTTCAGAAAGAGCAAGGCCTCAGGATAAAATTGCCAATAGGTTGGGCAGGTATCATACCAGAAGCTATCAACTATTGGTTGTCCTGCATTTAAACAAGAACATAATTATTGAAGGAAGATTCAACCTTCTATTATACTCACATGACAGCCTAAAGACATGACAGTAAAAATATACAATTTCTAAGCAGAGTATCATTTTCAAATAAATTATTAAAACTGCCTAGTTTACAATACTATCAAAAATACTTAGAAATGAATTTCACAAAAAAGTTAAAGATGTATATAGCAAAAATGAGAGATATTAAAATGAAATGTTATTAAAGCATACACAAACAAATAGAGGAGCTCAGGAAAATGATAGAAACCATGAATGCCAAACATGGACAAGAAATGGAATCAAGAAAACAGATCCAAACAGAAATGCAAGAGATCAAAAATTGAATTGAAAGTATAAGCAGCAGATTGAATAAAAGCAAGGATAGAACATCAGAACTAGAAGACAGGAATATGACTAGTGACCAGGAAAGTAAAGATATTTTAAAAATATCTAGAGATAAGGACAAAAAAACCCAAGCCAGCAACCACAGGATGAGGCAAAGAACTATATAAGAGTTATTGGAATCAGTGAGAAAGTTGGTGACAGTGCAATAGCCATTTAAAACTCTTCACATAAATAATGGCAGAACATGGATATAGAATTTGATATACAAATAAATGAATCATATAGAGCTCCGAAGAGCCATGACCAAAATAAACCTCCATCAAAGCATAAAATAATCAAGATTCCAGAAATTTAGAACAAGAATAAAATGTTAAAAGTAGCTACAGAGAAAAAACAAATCACCTGTAAATGAAAGTCCATCAGAATCGCAACAGATTTCTTAACACAAACCCTCAAATTAAGGAGAGCTTTGGATGAGGTATTTAAAGCCATAAAATAATCTTCAACCCAGATTGATGTACCCCATGAGAAAAACTTTAAAACTGATAAAGAAATAATGTACCTCTATGACAAAAACAAATGAAGAAATTTATAACCACCAAACTAGCTCTAAAGAATGCTCTGAAGGACATATTAGAAAGAAATAATACAGACTATAACACACGAACACCAACAGAAAGAAGCCACCAGACAGAGCTAGCAACTAAACAGAGGAGAAACACAGGAAACAAACAACAGAAAAGCAACATAAAAAAGAAGAACCAATATATATCAGTTGTATCCATCAAAATAAATGGTCTCAACTCACCAATCAAAAGAAACAGACTGTCAGAATGAATCAAGAAGCAAGATCCAACAATGTGCTGCACTCAAGAAACACGCTTAACCAAAAGAAATTCATAGACTAAAAGTCTAAGGATAGAAAATAATTTTCCATGCCACAGGAACCCATAAAAAAGCAGGGGTAGCTATTTCACTTGTAGAAAATGCAAATTTTAAGCCAAAACTGATCCAAAAAGACACAGAAGGTCACTGCACAGTTTTTAAAGGAAAACTACAAGATGAAGAAATAACAATCAAAAATATTTATGCACCTAACAGGTTCATGCAATTAAATAAAGCAAATATTAACAGACATAAAAAATCAAATAAACACTTACACAATTGTAGTAGGGGACTTTAATACTCCATTCTCACAGATCAATTAGACAACAAATCAACAAAGAAATATTAGTATTACATCAAATCTGTGAACAAATGGGCTTGGTTGATGTTCTCAGAGTGTTTCATCCCAAAACATTAGAATACACACTCTTCTCAGCTGCACATGGGATGATCTCCAAAATAGACCATATAGTAACTGACAAAATGTGTTTAAGTAGATGTAGAGGAATGGAAATCATCCCACGCATACTATCTCTTCATAACACAATGAAAGTGGAAACCAATGACAAGGGAAATCATGAAAGCTACATTAACACATGGAAATTAAACAACACCCACCTGAAAAACCAATGGATCACAAAGGAAATAAAAGATGAAGTTAAACAGCATGTACAATTAATAATGCTGATACAACATACCAAAACTTGTGGAATGCAATGGAAACAATCCTACTAGTGAAATTTATAGCAGTGAACTCACACATCAGGAAAACACGATGAGCTCAAATAAACAACCTAATGTTGAACCTCAAACTTCTCTAAAAGAACAAATCAAACTCAAATTTTGTACGAGGGATGAAATCACAAAGATAAGAGCAGAAATTAATGTAGTAGAGACTAAGAAAACAATATAAAGAATCAATGAATTGAAAAGTTGATACTTTAGAATAATAAATAAGATTGATAAACCATTATTTGATATCAAAAAAGAGAAAAGAAAAAACACAAAGCAATCAAGAATGAAAAGGGGGAAATTACAATGGATCCCACAGAAACCCAGGAGACCATCAATATCTACCATGAGGAACTATATTCTAATAAGATGGAAAAGACACACAGAATAGACAGATTTCTAGACACAATCAAATTGCTAAAACTAAATCAAGAAGATATAAAAATCTGAAATAACCTGATATTAGGCAATGAAATTGAAAATATAATTAAAAATTTACCAACAAAGAAGAGCACAAGAGCTTATGGAGTCACTGTTGAAATCTACAAGAAATTCACAGAACTAATGCCACTAATGCTGAAACTCTTTAATGAAACTGAAAGGGATGCAGAACTTCTAAAATCATTCCTGGAAGCAAGTATTACCCTGATTATAAACCAGAGAAGAACCCAAAAGAAAACTATAGGCCAATCTCCTTAATTAACATACATGCAAAACTCCTTGGTAAGATGCTGACAAACAGAATTCAACAAAACATCAAGAAGAACATACACTATGACCCAGGAGGACTCATCTAAGATACACAGAAATGATTCAACATATGCAAATCAATAAATAGAATACACCATTTTAATAGAACCAATGACAAAAATCACATGACCATCTCAATAGATGCAGAAAAAGAATTTCACAAAGTCACACACCCAATCACACGCCTTTAATCCCAGCACTTGGGTGGCTGAGTTAGGAGGAGCATTGTGAATCTGAGGCCGGCTTGGTCTACAAAGCGAGCGCAAGGCCAGCTTGAGCTACACAGTGCGACCCTGCCTCAAAAAATCAGGGCTGGGAATTTGGCTCAGTGACTTAAGCACACGTCTGACAGGCGCGAGGTTGTGAGCTCAATCCCCGGTCCTGAAAAAAAAAAAAAAAAGGAACAAATATCTAAATATTAAAATGGAAAGAGTAAATTTGCTGGAAGAGAAAATGGGTAGAAATCTTGAAGACATAAATGTAGACAGAGACTTCATAATCAAAACCCAGACTGCAAGGGAAATACTACAAAGAATTAACAAATGGGATCTCACCTCATTAAAAAGCTTTTGTGCAACAAGAGAGATCACCAACAGAATAAGAAGACAACCCATAGAGTGGGAAAAAAATTTAGGCAGCTGTATCTCAGTCAAAGGACTTATATCCAGAACACATAAAGAATTAAAAAAAAAAAACCCTAAATTCAAAGGCCCAATCCAAAAATGAGTATCTGAGATGAATACACACTTTGCAGATGAAAATATAGATGGCAAACAAATGCATGAAAAAATGTTCAACGTCATTAGTCCTTCAAGAGATGCAAATTAAAACATCACTGAGATTCTCTGTCATCCAAAAAAAAATGGCTACCATCAAAAAATCAACAGATAACAAGTGCTGGTGGGGCTGTGGGGAAAAAGAAACCCTTCTCTATTGTTGGTGGGAGTGTAGGCTGGTGAAACCACTGTGGAAATCATGTGAAGATTTCTCAAAAACTAGAATGAGAGGTGCCACTGGACCCAGACTCCCCTGTTCTGGGTATCTTTCTCAGAGAATTAAAAACATCATAGCACAGCGATACAAGTGCACCCATATTTAAAGCAGTACAATTTGTGATAGCTAATGCTTGGAAACAACCCAGATGCTCATCAACTGAGGAATGGATATAAAAAGTTGTGTTTTTTTAAATTAATGGAATAGTACTCAGTCATACAGAAGGATAAACTGGAAACTTTTATAAGTAAATGGATGCAACTCAAGACCATACTCATAAGTAAAATAAACTAGATCTACATGTGTAAATATCTTATTGTCTCACTAGTGTGAGAAACTGAACAAATAAATAAGATCCAAAATTTATAGTAGATATTGTGAATTGAGAAGAAACTTTAAAAAAATAAAGCCAAACTGTGATAGAGGAAAAGGGAAAGGAAGGAAAGGAAAAAGAAAAATATGTAAGTTAACATAATTATGCAGTTTGTTTCACTTTGTTCATTGAAAACAAACGTTTGTGCTAATATTGTTTGTGCAAGATATCATGCCTATATCTTTTACCCTAAATAACTGATGTAAAAGTAACAATATGCAATGTATTAATTATTGTAACTTTCCTACTAACCTTTTTTTAAACTATTGTTTTTTTCTTGAAAATAAAATAAAAATAAAATAAAATTGTTGCAATTTGTTTATAGGTATTTATCATTTAGTGTTCTACCTGTCTAGCGACTGTTCAACATTCTGACCTGTCTGTTTTTTATTTTACGGTTCTGTATATCTTGTTTATAGAGTCTCAATGTCTTTGTTGCACAGTACACTTTGTTTATACAGTACTGTAATTTTTGCTGATTTTGTTGTACAGTAGTATGCTACAGTTTTATGTTCTGTTATACATTATAGTACTGCAAGAAAGAGTTACACACATGAAACCAAAGTCATCAGGTTGGAGTTTTCTTTGACCATTTCTTTGTCTGAATATTGTAATACACATACTTCATACAATGATTCATGTAGCGACCAATTATGTAATGAACTTGTTTCAGGGATAAAACTTGGTCTTTACAAGGAGTGCCCTGTAGCCTATGGCATTTTGGTCACACTTACTATGCCATGTGGCCCAAAGAAGCACAGCATTCATGAAAACACAAAAGCTTTCAAAACATGTATTATTTCTATAATGCCTTATCCTGGGAATAAAATAAAGTACCTGATTTTTGAGGGTATTGCAGAAAAACAAATAACCTCATGTGACTTGCTTTGTCTTAATAACCAAAAAATATATGGTTTGACTCTTGCTGCAGAAGGGAGAAATTTGGAGCATGGCGTTATGAGACCTGTTGATCACATATGGCATAAGCAGAGTAGCTGTGCCAAGTAGCCAGAAAAATTTATCAGTGCCCTCTTTTTATTGAACTCACTTCTAAGTATCATTTTCTTCTAACAGTTCCTCAGATGATAATAAAATTGATTCCTTTGAAGGTAAATAAATTCTCAGATACAAATAAACTTTTTAAAGTAATGTTACCTTTGCAACTTTTTGATGCATAGAAATGTCTCATATCATACTGGTGCATGTGTTTTCTCAAGGGTTATTTATGTACTTCTGAACTACAAGAAACAATTGAACAATTAACTGTCACTGTCATTCTTGGCTCTATGATCATTTATGCATTCAATTTTCTTTCTTTCTTTCTTTCTTTCTTTCTTTCTTTCTTTCTTTCTTTCTTTCTTTCTTTCTTTCTTTTTTTTTGTACCAGAAATTGAACTCAGGACCTTGCACTTCCCAGGTGGGCACTGTGCCACTGAGCTATGTCCCTGACCTTATATGTGTGATTTTTGTCTTACACTTCTGGCTTGTAAGCTCTTCTACTTCATCATTTATATGTCTTTCTATCCTCCAAGGTATTCACTGCAGATGTGGACAGAGCAATGGTTCCATCAGTGCAGGTTTCACTGTCAAGGATATTTGGCATTTCCAATGATTTTTTTACAAAGGCAAGCAGGTTTGTGATTCTGTTATATCTTATTAGTAGTAGTTCATTGATCCCTTGCAATGTTTTGCAGGAGCTTCTTATTTAATGAACCGAAATTACACATTGAAAGAACAGTTTCTAACCATATCAGCTGTGTGATCAATGTAACCTTGAAGAATTCATGGAAGCTGCTAATTTGCATATGCAGAAATATGAGAATAGACTTCTTATTGATTTTCTAAGGATCATATCTGAATTGCATCTGTTTTGCAATCATGATTATTGATGAGCACTTTCTATATCAATGCTATATAAAAAGATATCCTGGATTTTCTGAATAGTTTTCATCCCTGCCTTTTCTGACATGTGAGGGATCAATACTGCCTGCACTTAGCTGATGTGATGATTTGTTGTTGTCTGCTCTATTTCACTTTGAAGGTTATTGGAGAGCGTATGTTCTCATGAAAAAGAAATCATTTTCATAGAACTGTTTTGATAATGTGATAATGCAAATGTTCCTCCTTTAATGACCTACCTGTTTAACAACTGTTTGGACTTAAAACCTGCCCCTCAGACTTATAGTTGGTGTTTTACAGTTCTGTACATCTTCTTTTTAGAGACTTAATATATTTTTTATACACTACATCTTTTCATGCAGTGTTGTAATTTTGTTGACTGTACAATAGAGCACTGTAGATTTATGTTCTATCATACATTGCAGTTTTGCATGTAAGAATTATGCAAATGAAAGCAAAGTCATCAATTTGGAGTTTCTTTTTTCCTTTTTTTTTTTCTTTTTTTTTCTTGCGGCACCAGGGATTGAACTCACAACCTCACACCTGCCAGGGCAGGCGCTTAAGTCACTGAGCCAAACTCCCAGCCCTAGTTTTTTGAGGCAGGGTCGCACTATGTAGCTCAGGCCGGCCTTGCGCTCCCGTTGTAGCCCAAGATGGCCTCGAACTCACAATGCTCCACCTACCTCAGCCTCCCGAGTGCTGGGATTAAAGGCGTGTGCCACCACACCTGGCTTGGAGTTTCTTTTGACCCTTTCTTTGTGTGAATATTGTAATATACATACTCTTTACGATTTCTCATTTTGTGAGCAGTTCACATAACAACCTAGTCACAGGAATGGAACTTGGTAGTTAAATAAGAAGTCTATTATTAATTATCCTATCAAGTACTATATACTTAAATATCAATCCTGAGTCTTTGTAGAAACTTTATCTTGATGAAATTGTCTAGCTTTTCCAATAAAATTGTCTTTCTTTATCCATTAACTTATGAAGTCTTCTATTTTGATTACAGAACACTGGGTAATGATATGTGTTGGTGTTTGTCCTAATATAGCACCATATTTCCATAAGATCTTAAAACGTAATCTGTTACCCAAGATGTGTCAGCTGATTGAAGCCTCCAGCAAATCCACCACCTGATTACAGATAAGGAAGTTGGTGATTTCCACAATTCCAGGAGCATGATCAGGGATTTCACAGAGTTGAAAGAAAGATATTTCTTTTGTTATAAGCCTGAATTTTCTTTGTTCTTTGTTATGGAACAAAGCTAAAGAATACAAGTTTCTTTCAAAAGCAATGAGATTTATCCATCAGTCATCTACACAAAAATAAAAGATGAAATATAAATGTCAACTTAAAATTACTTAAATACAGATTCTAAATTATTCTTAGGAAATGAAAGCTGCAAATATCATAGTAGGAATTTTTTCTCTCTGACAGAATCCAAACATTGAAATCATACTTATGAAAGTGCCTTTTAAGAAGCATGCTAATTTACTATGGTTAAAAAGTTGCATTTAGTAAAATTCATTTTACATATCCACAGAATTTTATACAATGCTAATAATTGATAAGGCATGTAAATATGGATAAAATTTATGAGTTGTAAAATTCTACTTAGAAAAAATATTCTGTCATATGTATTGGATTTTATTATATCTTTTGTTTCACTTATTAAATATTTCATACTTGCCATCAATAGGCTCTGCTTTGAAGATATAAAGTTAAACAAAAATATCCATAACTTGCCAAAAGTTTATGTAAAGTAAGATTAGAAAATAGGGTAAGTAGAGAAATGGTAGAGAATGTGTTTCACAGGAAAAATAAGTTTAAGTGATATTTAAAGATAAATTGATGGTCTGCTAAGGAAGAGGAAGAATTGTATTATTGAGAAAGGAGATAAGGTTCATGATAAACTTGAGAAAATACTTGGAATCTCACTTGAAAGTTAAATAATGATTTCAATAGTGTAAGAAAAAAGTCTGATATCATTTGAATATGTTATTAGCTATTCTTTGATGTTTAAACATGTTATACTTATTTTAAAGGTGCAAGTTGGAAATAAAAACTATATTCCAAGTATTTAAAATGTAAGGGTAAAACTAAATTTTTTTAAAAACGTTTTTACACAGATACATTTTCCCCTCTTCCAAATTTCAGTATTTTGACTATCACAAATAAATAAATAAATCAAATAAAATCACTATCAAACATTACTTTGTAAAGCTTTTTATTACATTAAAGTTTGCAATATTTTTAGCACAATGTTATTTCACAACTTAAAAGTAAGTAGATTATTCAAAGAAAAGTGGTTTGCAACATGAATGTAATAGACAATATGGCTGCAGTTTTCAAAAATAGAAGAAAGGGAGGCTTCGACATCACTTAATAGTGAAGGAATCATGTTGGAGATACTGAGAGAAAATCAGCTAAAAACACATGTAATTGGAAGAAAGGCGGGGGGACATACGTCCCGATGACAACATCAGTCTGAACAAATAAAACATAGGTATAAGCAAAAAGCCGAACTGAAACAAATCTGCGAAAAAATTGACATAATAGATGTCTACAAAGTGTCCCGCCCCCCAAGATCAGAGTACATATTCTTCTCAGCTGTGCATGAGGTATTCTCCAAAACAGACCACACACCATCTCATAGAACATGCTTAAGTAAATGCAAAGGTAGAGAAATAATTCATGCACATTATCAGACCATAGTGCAATGAAGTTGGAAGTCAATGCCAAAATAAATTGCAAAAACTATATACACACATGGAAATTAAGCAATACCCTACTGAACAACTAATGGGTCACAGATGAAATTAAAGAAAAAATTAAAAACTATCTACAATTAAATGATAATGCCAATATAACATATAAGAACTTATGGAATGCAAGGAAAGTAGTCCTATGAGGAAAATTTATAGCAGTGAACTCTCACATCAGAAAAACAGTGTGAGCTCAAATAATCGATCTAATGTAAAACCCCAAAATTCTAAAAATGACAGAAGAATCAAGCCCAAAGCTTGTACAAAGGAGGAAACAAAACTTGTATAAATAAAGAAGGGGAGAAGGGTTGAATGAGGATAGGGGAATGGGGAAAAAACAAGAACCAAGTTATATTATGTACAGATACAGATTCCCTATGACAAATGTGATCATTATGTATATCTAAAATGTACCAATAAACTTAATTAATTTAAAAAACAGAACAAAATATAATCAACACGTCATTCATTAAAATACACTTTTGATATAAATACATATGTGTAATTTGTTGTTTAGCAAGCAGGTTTACTGCAGACATATGAACATAATTTCACAATAGCTGTAAGTTTTGGCATCTCAAAAGTACAATCTATGTAACTTACTTAAATTAATAAGCATAGGATTTGAAACATTAACCATAATATATTTGTCTCTTGAAGTTCCTTTCAAATGTTATAATACACATGCTCACTTTCCTTTGCATAGACTTTGTATAAGACAGTTAATTATAAACGTAAGGTCATTATTGGTAATTTCTGCCACCAGTTTTCCGAACCGTTCCAAACATTCTAAATAGTTCTGTTGCTTTAGATGGAAAAAATCTTATGTAATATTGATTTAATCTACTTAACTCAGCAAAAAATAATGAAACCCTGCATGTTAGCAATTATTCCCCAAATTCCTACTACAATAAGAAAGATTATAAACTTTAAATGGCCCCCTGGGAGTGTGAAACTCCAGCAGTTTCAAACATAGCAGGTTGATCTGATCCAGTTCTATCACTTTCTATTATGAAATTTGTCAGCTGAGTTCCAAAAATACACCAGAATGCCATTTAACATTTCCAAAGGTAGCTTTGTAGAAATGTACACCGCTACTGTAGTCCAAAAGTCTTATTTTTCTCCTTTTTGCATTCACAGTTTCCATCCGTAATAATTACATTCCATAGCCATAGTTCATGCTATATAAAAGCATCATCAGGGAACACTTATTAAGGAAACCAATAAAATTTAATTGAGTCTCATCATATAATATACTCAAACAGTTCTGTTTTAACTGCATAATCTGACTTCAGTCTCTTCCAGGTTGAGACTTAGAATATTCCTTCTTTTTTAATCTCCCTTAGTTTAAATTATTGAAAGACTCAAATGAATTACAAACATGCCTGGAAAGAAATATATAATTATTGTATTAACAATCTCTCCTGAATTTGTTTAACAAATAAGATATTCTAAAGAACAAAAAATATATTAGCTTATAGATATAGACCAATGCCAAATAGCAACTAGAAGAGACAAAGAGTAATCCCCTAAACATATTCTGGTATATTTTCTTTGGAATTTTATTGCTATTAGAAATCAACAGTACTCCCTTGTTTTTTGATGATATATTTACCCTCTTTTGTCTTGGATTAGTATTTCAAAGTTCTGATTTACTTTTCTTTGAATTTTTATGAGTGAGAATTGAATGTTTAATGTTTTTCTTTGTTGAGCCTCTTTCTTGTAAGCCAGCACACTTGTATGAAATACACAGGTAAATGTATCCCTGAAATGCAGTTTGTTGCTCTGAGTTTTAATCCATATTTTTCTGTTAATAAATTTGAAACTCTGGGTAGATTTTCTACCATAGTTTATTTCCTTTTTGTATTATTAACTGCTTTCTTTATAGAATATTCAACTATTTTGACATTCAGTGATGTTTTAGGACGAAAACAGGGCATTTGTTATTTGGGCTATAGATTTAATGACTGACGTCATCTATAATTGATGTTTTTTAAAAAGCTTTATGCCAGTGGAAATTTGATTCCCACACTTTTACCATACATTGATAGTTGAGATGTAACAACAATTACTTTAGTTATCTCAAAATAATCAGGAAAACAATAAACATCTATATGTTGAATTTTATAGTGGAAAGTTCCCTTAGATTTTTTTCTCCTTCCCTGCCACCCAAATAAGGCAAAATTTCTTTAAATAAACTCACCTTTGGAACTAGAGTAATGACACCATCCCCCCTCAGTTATTACTCATTGTCTTATCTTTAAAACTCAATATATGACATATTTACACGCATGTGCTATATTTGATACTACGCTCTATAAAATTATATAAGGAATATCCCTCTAGACTAGTTTCTGTTTCTTTATAATATGCAGAGTGTTAACATTCAGGCTGACTGAAAATTAATTTTGATATTTTATATAGGAAATATGAAAAATTCATACCTGAGCAAAATAATGCAAAAGAAATGAGAATAATGAACTCTTCAGACAAACTTTATATTAATTAATTCATTTCAAATATCAACCTACATAGATTTTAAGTGAGTAAAATGAAATTCAATGTTCATGTAACCAACTACTCTAAGTATGTGCCTGGAACACTTTCTATGAGAAGATAAACATATTCTTTCCACAATAGAAAAACTATTTTTCCTAACACCCAATATTTTATACCCACTACCAGTTTTCCAAATACAATGTATATAAGATATATGACATATATATATATATATATGTATATTTTAAAACTTCAGACTAACTGTCCTTAAGTGGATATCAATGAATGTAGGAAATTTACCTGAAAATGATTACATGTTGAATGGAAACAAAAAATCAGGAGTGATTTTATCTTATGATGAAATTATTAATAAAACTTCTGAAAAATATGACAATGCTATGAACAATGAACATTTCCCATTTTTCAAATTTAGATAGTTATTGAAAAGACTAACAGAATCCGTAACAGCATGAAAATAACCTCAAACTATGTATCTGAAAGTAGGAAAAATACTAGTACCTTAAACTGAGGTGGAGTACTATAAACTCAATAGATTTGGCAATGTAGAAAAAGTCATGGAGATCAATGTTCCCATCCTCTGTCCTGTGATCAGCAGTGTTTGTGGTAAGTGGAGGAAGATGTGGCAGAACTCACCAACTCTCTTCATCTCTAAAAGTCGCAACGTTCCTAGAAAGCAAACCAGAACGCTTTATAAACTCACTGCAGGTTAGCCTTTCTAACACATATATTCTTGATTTTATAAATAAATAAATTACTTGATTAGTTTATTCATGTAGCCACTCCCGGCAAACATTTGTACGATCTCACATTTGCTTTCTGCAGATTTCCCTGGCATAGTAGCTAGCTTCCATTTATTGACCCACTACATATCTGAAGCCCTTACATATTGGTACCTAGAGTAAATGGCAGGCTGACAAAAAAAAATCCGTTTTCTAGCTCTGAGCTGCCTATTATTGTTTATTTATTTTTTAAAATTTTAGTTAACTCAGAGAAGATAGATCAGAAACTTTGTATTTCCCGACTTCTTCCAGATTTTAAACTTAAACCACAAATATGGCTTTGTAAAATCCACCCATCATATTGTTATGTTGTTTGTGGAGTAATTTATTTTAAGCATCTTTCAGTATAAACAGTTTCTTCTTTTTTTTGAAAGATGAATGAGTGGATTGCAACCTACAGTGCTGTAAAGGATGGCTTACTCTGTTAAGCACTTCAATCAGCAATGAATGCTTCAGACCTTTAAGCATGCTCCAGACCACTTAAAATTTTCAAATACCATTACTGAAAAATCTATCATGCTCTTCATTAATTAGTATGAGAGGTTTTAGAGAAAACTTAGAGAAATGAGTAGTTTCAAAAAGAAGTCGATTGGTAGAAAGCCCAGGCATGAAAAAGAGAATAGTATCTAACAGAATCAGTAATTAATACTTTCGAATTTGCACATCAAATGCAGGCTTCCACTGGCTTCTGTTCTGTTTGTTGTTCCAGCTGTATTTTCAGCTGGTGTGTCCCTTTTATATAAAGTGCCTTGCTGGGAGTGGAGGCATATCGCTCCCTGACTGACTTGTCTCCAATTGCTAAAGACATTCAATAAAAGATTCTATTGAATGTTAAATGGCTAAGTGGTCTCAAATGAGTTCATGACAACTATCCAAGAGGATGATTGAGAAACTGTTTGAGTGATAAAAAGGAACAAGGATTAATGAACCCATATCATTTTGATTTAAGACAATAAAAACCACATTCAATCACATTCACATACATATACACACAAACACGTATATACATCAATGAATATTAAGAAGATATTCACAAATGTAAAAAGCAAAGAAAAGAGTACTGTAAAGAAGCAGAAGATATAGTGCATAGCCAAAGAATTACTAAAATTAACTGAAGCAAATTACTATATATATTACTATACTTATAATCTTTTCTATTCCTTCGTTGAACAAGAATTCTCAAATATGACAGTAAACATCTTTTTCCAAAGTGACTGAAATGAAAGATATGGTAGCAACCTAACAGTAAATATATCCTCTATGCTTTTCTTTCAAACCACTGTGTGCCAGGCAACAGACCCAAATCCCATAGCATTAGGTGCGTGCAAATAAGCCAAGATGAAATCCACTCAATTATCCATTAATTGGTCCAAAGATGAACATACATAGAAACAGAGGCTACTAAAGGCCCTACTGGTTTTGTTCTGTAGAACTGGCAGCACAATGACTGCTTTCATTTCTTGGATGCCTGAGGCTCCATGGATGTGAGCCTAGAACTAACTGTCTGGGACTGTGGATTCAATTTCCCCTGAGCAACTGGCCTGAGAAAATCAAGCCAACAGGCAGAGAGAAACACATACCAAAAAGTGGGGCTCTGCAACAGTATGCAAGTTTTATGAACCCCGGAGCAAATTCTATCTTCTTATCTTTTCAGAAGCAGAAATAAAAAGAGCTACTGAAGTTCTCTTGGTTAGCATGTATGGTTTCTGTTTCTCCAGAATTTAATTGAGACAAACAGGAACAGGGGGTGATGCTAACAATAAACCATCGAACTGGAGAACTGACTAAGACCAAAGGGCTTAGGAAAACAGGTCCTTCCTTCGCAAGCTGAGATGCTGTTCTGCATTGAGTCAAATCTCCCAAAATTCACATTTTTGTTGTTTTAAATCCTAAGACCTCAGAATGTGAGCTCATGTGGAAATAAGGTGATTAAATATGTAGTATATACTTAAAATTAGGTCATTAGGACAGACTTTAATCCAATATTACCATTGTTCATATAAGGATGAGCAATTGAAACGCAAACATATTTAGAGAGAAATGTTTAGAGGTATAGATATAATCTCAGCACTTTTGCTGGCTGAAGTAGGAGGGTCAAAAGTTTGAAGCAAGCCTGAACAACTTAGCTATTTTGAGACATGGTCTCAAAACAAAGAAAACAAAAAACAAAACAAAAGAAAAAACCCTAAAAGTCTGTGGTTTTATTACAGTGTGAAGGGCCTAGGTTTAATCTCTGGTACCAAAAATAATATAATATAATGTAATATAATATAATATAATATAATATATATTTTTTACCTATTTCTTTATATGTAAATTGGTTTGCCTGGTACTAAAAAAAAACACATAATCTAGAAATACTAGGCTCTTTTTATAGATAGACAGATAGATAGATAGACAGAGATCAAGGTCTAATACAAGCCATCTGCAAGCCAAGAAAAGAAACCTGAACAGACTGTTCATCCACAGCCTTTAGAAGGAATGGAAATTGGAGACAATTTGATTTCATATTTTTAGCATCCGGAGCTATGAGATAACACATTTTTGTTGTTTACGTGACCTGGTTTTTGATACCTTGTTTGTCTAACAAGATTTAGGTAGTACTCAGTTATGGAAATGTCCTTAGGGTGTCATGATACTCAGACATTACACACGATGAGACTTTACAGAGAACCTGAGAAAACAATGTCAGAAGTTACAAGAGAATTGTTCATTTCCATCTAGTTTAAATGAAAAAAACAAAACAAAACAAAAACCTTCAGGTTAGAAAGACGCTGAAAAGAAATGTGGTTTGTTGAGAAATAAAAGATACAAAGCAAGGCAAATTTGTGACACTGATGAGGGAGTATGTTTCTGCTTGTAATAGACTGAGCCTAACAGTAAAGCTAAATTGTCTTGGCCCACTACTAACAAAACCAGAATTCACAAAATACTGGGCTCTTTCTGATTTGAAGTTGTTAAAGTCACAGATTTTCTGGAATTGTTTGTTAGGTATTGAAGTCAACGTTACAAATTTAAAGTTCTGAGATTACTAGAGAAATATTTTGGGATTCTTTGACAGTTTAAGAAATTCACTTGCTCTGTTTAGAGCTTTGTTAGCCATCTCATCACTGAGGCAGAATATCTGACATCCACAAGTTAGAATAAGAGAAATCTAATTTGGCTCATAGTTTTGGGGATTCAGTCTGTGGTTACCTGGTTCCAAGGCAGGAACATTGTGGTAGAAGGGAATGGTAGAGAAACACTGCTTAGCTCATGGTGGCTGGGAAGCAGTGTTGAAGACGAGTACCAGCCAGGAAACAGAGCATGTATAGGTGGTAGCCAACATCATGCCTCCATGACTCATGCAAAAACACCCGGACTTGTGTTCTACTGATCTCCAGGGTGGTTCTAAAATCCATAAAGTTGACACTCCACCTCAACTGCCATAGGAAGTAAGAAGCCAAAGATTAAAGCACTAACAGCATTGTTTTCCCTGGGCATGTATAAGAGATCAGATTTTCAAAGTGAACTCATGAAACTCAGAAACCTTACCCAGGATCAGTCTATCATTTCGGGTATTTGAACAGTGATGAGGCTCGAGTGGATGCAGCAGAGGTCAACAATATTGTCCATTCTTCCCTAGGTCCTTCCTTGCATGTCAAATGCATACTCTCTGGCTTAGACTCCTGCATGCAATCTCTCACAAATAAAGCAGTTATGGTTTTACATGGTGAGGGAACTTTATGGTATGAAAGATATTTTACACACTGATAGCCACCTATGCTGTTTAAGAGATTTCTGAAGCCATGCTCAATAAATAAAATGATCCTAGCATAGTTTACCATAAGCAAACTCAAACTAAACACATTACAGAATTCCACAATAAATAGTCTGTAACTGTAAGTGGCATCAATCTGTTTAAAAAGGTAATTATTTAGAAAAGAAAGAAACCAAGTTACTTGCTTCTTTGCATCAGCAAGAGTGTCCATTGTTAGAAAAGATTTTCAACGAAAGAACAGATACATTTGATACCTGTTTGTTGTTTATGATTTTTCTTCACCCCAGACCAAATTACTTTGCTGGTTGGCAGGAAATAATGAGGGAAAATATTTTCAGCAAGAAGAATCTGGAGCCAGCCAGAGAAGTTTACTGTGTAATTTATCCTAATTTCTATCTACTAAATCCTCTCTCCAGTCTATTTTTCACTTGCCCCGTGGTAGGGCAGAAACACTAGATATTGACTATTTGCATATGAACTCCACTTTCATTCCTCTGTGCATGGACCCCCACTTTTAGAACTACCCTACTTTCTTCTTTAAGTAAACATGGATTGCATAAAGCATTGTCAAATAAATTATGTAGTGCATATTTAAACTAGATAGAAAAATTCAGATTATGTAGGTGTAGAAAGATGTGAATGACATAGCTGAATTTGATTTAGGATTTCCCTGTTTTTGCAATTGTGTTTTTTGTTTGTTTTATTCTGTAATGGAATCTATTTTTGAATTTTCTTTCAATAGTTTTATTTTAATGAGAAAAAAATTAAAACTAAATTTCAAGCCAAGATATTAGGAAAGGAACGATAATTACTACATTGCATATTGTTTCGTATTCAAAGTATTTACAAGACTTATGTTTTGAGTTGTATGTGTATTTCTTAGTGACAAGAAGGAAAATTTTTGAATAATGTGAATTTAAGTTGTGTGTGTGTGTGTGCGTGAATACCCTGCAGTGCAAATTTGGGGCTATTTTTGTTACCTGCCTCCCCCCTCAGCAAAAGTCTTGCTTCCCTGAACACAAAAAAGAGCACGTGTTGAGGACTGAATTATAACACAAATTTAATTTCTAACTTTCCAGACTGTGTTCTTCAAAGTCAGAGCACTTTTTAGGAAAGAATGTGGTCCTCTAATTTGAAATGAGCACATTGAACCCTTAAACTCTGGTTTATTCTTTTTGATAGTAGAGGCAACTCTTTTACATTTACCTGGAGAGGTTGCCCTTCCTTTATCCAAATGATTGCATTAGCTTTCCATGAAATATTTTGCAAAACACTGCTGGTTTTCTTCGGTACCTCAACATGCCCCCATTTTGTATACAAAAATGTGCTAATGTTCCATCACGTCCCACCAAAGAAGAAAGAATGATGTATATACCATTACAGTCGGCAAAGAACTGCATCTTTTTCCAATTTATAGAAATAGAAATCAGAAAAAAGTACATATGAAAATTTATGTTACTACTATTAGCTTATCATTAGGAATAAAAAACTGAGGCAGATTAAATTTATTGATGGAGACTCACTAATGAGTGATGCTGAAAGTTTACTGGATTAACAGAAATGTAACCCAAAGGTGACACACAAAACATGAAACTGAAATGCCAAAATAGATTCAAAATGCTGGTTAGAACTGTTTTCAGAACCTTAGGGAAATGAGAGTGTATTTTGTCATACATTAGAATATTTCACGTAAGGACCTTCTCACCACAATAGGAAATTGAGATATTAAAAAAATGTGATTTCTCTATGATTGTGAGAAAAACCTTGGTGATGAAACTCCCAGCATTTTGAAGGTGTTTTGCTTTCAGTGTGTTGGCTATCACAGGCAAAATCTCGCCATCAAATTAGATGCAAAACATAACAGTTATAATGAAAATGCAGAGCTTTAACGCCCAAGTACTTTTATTCAATGGCCAAAGACAAGATGAGTGTGGTTGACATAATGGATAGTGGGGACAAAAGTGTATAGAGAATTGTCTGATTTTCAGAGATGTATGGCTTTGGCTCGTTAAGTATAGCATCTTTAAACATGAAACAAGTAGGTATTATATTGCATCATTAATTTATCCTGTATATGGTTCATCTTTCTTGTCTATACCTGTGGAGAACTATAATAAATCTAATTGGATTTTAGCCCAGGATTTTGTATCAAAGTGGACTCAATATGTTCCTAAACCTATGCTGTGGTTAATTCCCAGGTTTTTGAATACATAATTAAAAGAGATATTGTCATTCATTTGTGAGATCCTTGCATTGTTTCCATGGATTTGGATGTGAAGAACATTATGATAAAGACATTAAATTTGGCTGTCCTTACAAAAATATGTAAATCAAACTCAGAACCACATCACTAAAATTATTGCAGACATTGATGCCATACCAAAGATACGATACATATTTACCAAACCCTCTCAATCCCAATCAATTCAGCTATACAGCCTGGTTAAAAAATAGATGGGTATTAAAGAATGACAGTGGATTTTTATCAAATTAGTCTCCAATTGCTTCTGTTTTTGTTGCATGAGCAAATTAACTCATGTGCAACTATCAGCCAACTTTCTTTTTTCACTTCATTACTAAAAAGTACATGAGACCTTTTTCAACTGCAAAGATATGAAAATATGGCTACATTGTCCTACAGCAAATGCAGATTCCATATCTTATGTCAGCAGTTAAGGCCCTGAAAATTTTATCATTTTCTTTCACAAGATACCACTCTGACTCATTACCTAGATAGTGTTATGTATATTAGATCTAGTGAACAGAAAATAGTAACTGCTGTAAATGTTTGTAAGATCTTTGTTCTTAGAGGTTAGATAATCAGAAAAATTCAACCTGGTCCTTCACCCTGGATGAAGTATGTAGTGGTTCAGTATTGTGAGACACGAGCAGATATCCTTTTGTGATGAAGGATAAATTACTGCAGTTGGTCCTCTTAAAATGAGAAAAAAGGATTGGGTTTAGTAGACTTCACTGACAACATGTTCTGCATTTGTATATGCAACTCCTGCTCATCCAGGGAGTGACATGAAAGGCCACTACTTTCATGTGGTGAGCAGAACGGGAAAGTTTCTCCAATAAGCCCAAGTGCCAGAAGGCTTCCCATCTCCTTGGACCACATGATGCAGAAGATTCAATGTTCTTAAAGTGTCACTGTCATATGCAGAAGCTTGTGAGAGACTCTGGCAAATTCCATAGGTGAATCACAGTGCAAAACCAGAAGATGTTAGACAGATCACCATTTTCTGTAAGAAAACAAGTCTGATAGTTATTTTCCTGTGACTAGCACAAAATACCTGATGCTTGCAACTTAAAGGAGGGTAGTTTTATTTATCTCATCTTTCCAGTGGGTTCAGCTCATGGTTTCCTGAATTCAAGGGAGAAACGTGATGACGGAAGGGCCCAGCAGAGGAATGCTTCTGTGGCATTCAGCAAGCATAAAGAGTAAAGGGAAAAACTGAGGACAAGAATGCACCCTTCCAGGTCCCACCCCCAGGGCCCAACTCCAAACCAGCTCCGCCTCCTAAGGCCCACATTCAGCTGTTGAGTAGATTTGAGGAATATAGCAGTTTCATATTCCCATCATTTTTGAAAAGCTCCACCTCTGGACATATGAGACTTCTGAGGACAATTTATTTCTCAAGCAAAAGCTACTTTACTTTTGCTTCCTGTGGGAACTTCAGAAAGACTAACTGCTTTGTCATGAACCACTAAGTTACTATGCAAGCTGAGCTGCCCATGAATGAAATATTGTCTGATGCAGTAAGCAATAAATATAAATATACACTGCACTACTTTACCAAGTGGAGCGAGACTTCAAATTTGTGTTGCATTCAAAAGCAACATGAAGTGCCCCAAATGATCAAGTTTCCTATTGCTACTACATTACATTTTTTTCTCTCTGACCATACTTTTGGTCTCATAAGGGACCTCTCTATGACCAATTGACAGAAGAAAAGGAAAGTAGAGTCAGATTTACAGATAGCTTTGCATGATCCATGGGCATCATCAAAACCTGTGGGTAGAGGTGCAACGTAAAGTCCATTTCTGTGCCATTCCTGAGGACAGTGGTGAAGGCAAATTTCAGTGGGAGAACTTTGGGCAGCATGCCTGGGCAACTTTTACCTATAAGAAAAAATGGACAAAGTAAGTATATATATAGTGAAGTACAGTGTATATTTAATGGTCTGGCAAGAATTCTATCAGATACTGGCAAGAAACTGATCTGGAGAAGAAATATTTGGACATACCTTCTTGAAGAGGCAAAGAATGTAAAGAAATGTGTGCCCTGCAGCAATGTCTCCCAAAAGTAACATTAGAAGAAAATTATTTTAAGAATCAAGTGAATAAAACGATTTTTAATAATATCAGGAACCCTCTTTTTCTAGCCATACCTATCTTTCCCAATGTGTTCAGTAACAGAGTACCTATGTGACAGTGGAGAAAGGTTATATATGGACTCAACACCATAGACTTTCACTAAGGTTGACTCAGTGCTTTGGGATCTCTCTATCTTTAACAGAGATCACCATTCGCTGGTCAGTTGACCTTGTGGCATATTGACAACTTTAAACAATGTCCTTCACGGAAAGGAAAATTATTTGTTTAGTGGAGTAGACATTCAATATCGGTTTACCTTTCATGTTCAAAATGCTTCAGCCAATACTACCAACCACGGATTTAAAAAAGTGCCTCGTGTACTGTCATGAAAATCTCTATAACATTACTTTGATCAAAAAGCTTATTTTATAAAAAAAGTTAAGTGTAGCAATGTGTTCCCATTCATGGAGTTCACTAGTCTTAACATTTCTCCCCAACATTCTGAAACAGTTGGCTTGGTAGAAAATTGGGATGGCTTTGAAAACTCAGTATAGCACCACCAAGGGGTTTACATGTGTGGAGCTGGTGTCATGTCCTCCTGGGTGCTACATGGACTCAGTATCACAATCCAATTAGAAGTGCTGTTCTGCCATAGCCATGATCATGAGTCAACAAATTATGAGGCCCAAACAGGAGTACCAAAAGCACTGTTACCCACATTGACCCACTCACACAATATTGGCTTTCACCAGGACACACTACAGGAGTTCCACCAAACTCCAAATTGAAGCAGGTGTCTGGCTACTTTGGGCTCCTCATGCTTATGAATGAGCAGTCAGGGAAGGATGTTCCCACTCTGGCTGACGTGGCTGATTCTGGCATTGAAATGGAAGTTGGGCTACAGTGGAGATACAATGAGAGTAAAGAAAAGCATGTCTGGAAAATAGGAAATCCCTCAAGACATCTCTTGAAATTACCAAATTCTGTGTTTAAAGACTATGGGAAACATACTTACCTAATTCATGCAGGATAGCTATTAGCCCAGACTTCTTAGGAATGAAGAAATGCATCCCAACACTAGACATAGAGCCACACCCAGTAGAAAAGTATGACAAGTGCAAAAACAGCATTAAATACGTGATGGAAACTTGTTCTTACTTAAAGCTCATTTATGTTTAAAAATTCACTTTTAAAACAAAGCTCCTAGCCAGGTGTGGTGGCGCAGGCCTTTAATCCCAGCACTCGGGAGGCTGAGGTAGTAGGAGCGTTGTGAGCTCGAGGCCGGCTTGGGCTACAAAAACCAGGGCTGGGAATTTGGCTCAGTGACTTAAGCGCCTGTCTGGCAGGTGTGAGGTTATGAGTTCAAGCTCTGTTGCTGCAAAAAATAAATAAATAAATAAATAAATAAATAAATAAATAAAATAAAGCTCCTTAGTTTTAACAAATCAGGTAGTTAGTTAAAAATCATGTCTTGTAAGTAACAGTTTGTGGCATTGACTGAGTTACAATACATTTTTAAAAATAGGTATTGATAGGTACAAAAAATTATGAAGGACAAAGACATGAATTATACTGCATGAGTTCAGATTTCTCTTAGCTCTCTGTTAGCAATTAGAATTGGCCACTCATGACATGGAGGCCAAAAGTTTGCAGAAGTCATTAAAGACACTATGATTTTCCCTATGTTTTGCTATAATAATCAAACTGTAAAATTCTATGATAGCTAGATTTAAATGTAAGGACAAATATACAATTTAAAAAGGCCATGGCATTTAGATTTCACACACGGCTGATAATATGAAAAACTCATAGTAAAGCATTTTTAAAAGGGACTTAAGAACTCATTAGAGAAGAAAGCTTTCCAACTTCTGAACACTCAAACATGTTGCTGCCTCCTATAATCTCAAACACTACAGCCTCCAGGGTTCATTACACTTACATGATTTCACAGTGAATATGGTCTTATGGGTTAATGGCTTTAAGAATAAAAAGAATAATTGAGCTATATTTTTTGGAGGCAACTGTGTATGATTATTAGCAAAGAATGGTTTTCATATATTTTAAGCTACTCATGGAGAAAAATAAGTTGGAGCAGGTTTACAGAATCATCAATAAAATAATAGCCTGGAGTCATGCCAGTAATGTTTTCCTTATAATACTAAGCAGCACTGAACTGTACAAAACTATTTTCCTGAGCTAGAAAAACTAACTAAATTCAATCTGTGGTTATATTATGAAAGCCATCTGGTTAATGGGTTTTCATGGAACATGAGATAATGAAGGAGGTCAGAATTATGAAGATATTTACTAATATATTATGTTAAGCCACCTGTATAAAGTTATTCCTTTATCTGGGGAGTAAATATTTGCTCAGTGCTTTTTCCATGGCACAATCCTTTTTCCACATATGGTCCATTACATGAAAATTCTATCTTTACACCTTTTTCAATGATACATCTCCCATATGACAGTTTTTTTAAAATCATAAAACATTAGTCTTAAACTTTTTTAAACAAGAAGCATACAACAGAACTTTTAAATCTCTAACTCATATACATTTCATACTATTTTTATAAAGTGGGTACAATCATATCCCCATGCAATGTCTAAATAAATGTCCCAAGAATTTGTAGTCTAATATGAAATGAAAGAGTTTCTCAAGCCCACATAGTCTGAATTGCACTCTTGATTTTCAGCCATATATTATCAGAGATTGACATTCAACATAAATTTAATAATATCAATATGACTAAAGCATTGATACAATGGTTTTGTTTATTATAAAAGCTAACATTTTTTTAAGGAATTGAAAGAGATACTCAAAATGAAGTGCCCGTTTGTACTTTATTGAGTAATTGATGCCACTTGGACAAGCCCACAACAATGACAAGTTGGCTCCTAGATTCTTGCTAATGACACCACTTTCATTTTTTTGTATTTACCACCCCTAAGGGCACCAGGGAAACTGCTGAGTAGTGAACTAATGAAGGTTCATTTGGGTATGAGTAATAAAACTTGCAGACAAATATAGTTTTTCATTCTAAAAGCAGAAGGATATAAATAACAAACAAAATTCTTCGTATTTATAATGGAAAATAAACATGCTACCTAAGTCTGAGTATCTTTGTTTCATTTTCACAATCTGGCCTTGAAGTCCAAATGTGTTCTCTCTACTTAAAATTTATTTCCCAGGGACCAGTTTATTATCCATTGGCACATACATGGTGGAAGATACTTGACTCACTCATCTTGAATCCAAGTGCTTCCAATTCAAGGATTCAACAAAGACCATCCTGAATTGCAAATTAGTAGGAGAAGATACTTTTTATGGGTTGATGTCTATCTTTCATGCAGTTCACTTGGACCAGGTAAGCAGAGCTACACATTAAAAACTTGGTTTTCTATAAGCAGCATGGTACCCAAGCCAGCCTCAAACTTGCAACGCTCCTCCTACCTCAGTCTCCCGAGTGCTGGGATTAAAGGCGTGTGCCACCACACCTGGCTACCAGCAATAGAATCATACTGTCACTAAAACCTGAACATGTGATTCAAGAGTTTGGAGATGTCTGGCAGTTATGCCTTAGAATGGTATAAGTAGAACCGGTGATTTATTATAGTCAAAGCTCTAAAAAACAAGATACTGCTAACAATGCAGGCAGTAAAGACCAGGATCAGGAGATTTCAACACAGCACAGCTGAACTAGAGACCGCAGAGGTTATACACTGGCACACACACACACACACGGATCTACATTTTGCCCATATCCTTTGTAGGTGATTGTGATTAAGGGCTAATTGTTCTGGTGGAGAAAATTCAAGACAGCCCAAAATTTAGGCTATTTTATGGGTATTTCTGGCTGCTTTTAGCCAGCTATATTGTAATTATTAAGGACAAAAGGCAGAGCAGAAAAAGTTGAAAAGAAATTATTCCCAAAGAAAGAACCATAGGTAATTTTGGCATGAAATGGGTGTGGTTGCTGAACAGATTAGCACCATTAAAAAGAAACCACATGCTTTGCACAGGAACAAAAAGAAAGATCTCTTGAAGGTATCTCAGGAAAGAGCAAGACCCTACTAATGGCAAACTCAAGGGTACAGAAATATAAACCATTCATTTGAAAAGAGAGTTCCTGACCCTCTCGCTTAAGAGGAGCCTCCTAGGGAATTGATTTCTTGGGATTAATTTCACTGTGCTCATTCATCCCTGCAATCAGAGGCTGCTGCAGTTTCAGCTCAAGAGTTTGGACCACTGCTCACACTGACTGCACTCTACATTACCATTCGCACAATGCCAACTTCACTGGCATGTAGAATGTAAGAGTTGTTTTTTCAGGGAGTTGTCAACCCAGATTTCAAAGGAAGGCCTGGGAGGCCAGGTAGGAAGCCCTCAAGAGGGCAGTGCATAAGGCTTTGGGAAGAATCCAAAGATAGTAAAGACTCCAGGATGTAGGACATTCCAAAAATGTGGAAGACACTCTGAAGATACTTGCAAGCCATGAGTGGAGCCAAACCCAGGGAGAGGCCATGTGGGGTGCAACCACCAAGACTATTGAGGTGTGACCACCCATGCCTCTGAAGCTCACATCTCACCACCATATGCCCACATGTGGGATATGGAGATGCAGGACTCAATCTTTGTGTCACTGGATTTTCAGCTTGCTTTGGTCCTGTTCTTTTCCATCTCCCTGACTTAGGTCCTTTCTTCATCATTGAGCTGAAACATCAAACATCCACAATTAAAGGAGAGGTTTACTTTGACTCATGTCTTCAGTCCATAGTCAGCTAGCTTGAAGACAGAAATAGCATGAAAGACGGGCACACTTGAAAGCTGCTTATGTCCTGTTTGCCTGTAAGCAGAGAGAGAAGGAAGAAACCAGGGAGAACGATGCATACATCACTGCATGATATGCCCAGTGACACCCATCTTCTGAGCAGGCTCCAACTTCCAACAGCAAACTCAACTTCTACTTTTCACCAGTGGATGGACATACTGGTGAGGACAGTGCTCTCATGATCTAATTACTTTCCACAAGCCCAGGACATGAGTTCATGAGGTTTTGGTACAACATTATCTATGAAAATGATAATATTCTGCTTTTGGCCTCTATTTTTCAATGGAAATATTTACCTTGTGCCATTGTCCTGGGGATTATGTAACGTTTTGTTGTTGCTGTTTCACTAATGTTAATAGCTAAATGTTTGCCTTGTGTCTCAGGAAAGAATGTTTCTCACACTTTTAAAAAATTCTGAATTTGTTGAGACTTTTGGGTGCAAATTAGCTTATTTTTGATTGTGCACAGGATAGTTGTATCATGTTAGGCAGAATAATAAACTTGCCATTATCTTTATGGAGAGGATAAGAGTAGTTTAAAGTGATATGTCTAGTTGTCTGAATGACAAGGGGTGGACTGTGACCAAAAAATTGTGATTTGTCAATTTGACTGGATATAAAATGTCCAGGATATCAATAAAGCATATGTATAGGTGTGGAGGCATAATTTTGGGTATTCAGTGGATAATGGAGGCATAATTTTGGGTATTCTGTATGGCCCTTGTCTTGATCTGTTCTGGCACTTTTTTCCCATTTTGCTTTCTGACAGTCACGAACTAAGTAGTTTTGCTCTGCAACTCCCTTCTGAGGTGATATTTCTGCTTTGGCCTCAGGAAACCAGGAACAACTGAACTTTCTGAAACTTAAAGTCAATAATTCTGTTTTCCTTTGAACTGTGGATGTCAAGTAGCTTGTCCCAGCTACAGGAAAGGTGAAAATTATAGACAAACATGAATCTATGTCAGACAATCTACATATCTTAGACGCTGAAATTCTGTTTATGTCAATTAAGAGAATCTCTATCCCCCTTCCCTCTTTGTCTCCTTTCCCCACCCTCCCTTCTTCCCTAAGAAAAACTTTTATAAACTGTTCATTTTTTATAAACTGTCCTTTAAAAAAAAAGGTTAGTTTAGCTATTAGGAATCTTATGTATGTCACCCACTGTAAACAGTTTTATTTAGGAGTACTTAGGCTTGGAATATGTATATTAATAATATCTAACAGTAGGGTGACCATCAGGTATAATAATAAATCACCTTATATTTTAAGAATAGATACATATGTTAATCAGCCCAAATTGCTCATCCCACAATTTCCATATACACTAAATTCTCACATTGTAATATACAAATATTTTTTGCTCAATTAAAAACAAAATAACATTTTGAAAGCTTGCTGCTATAATGATCAATTTATATAATTTTAAAGAAGGAAAATTATAATATGAACTCTCAATTCACTAAAAGGAAGATAAAATAAAACAAAAGCAGCTGGAAAGTTAGATTAAAGTTTTAAACATTTATATTTTTTATACACAAACTATTTTTAATAGTTCCTTTATTTGAGAGATAAGTGTTGTATACCTGCAGTAATACTCTGAATATCAAAAATATTGTGGTAAACAGAACAGTAAGGTCTATCTTCATATGCTTTCTTTATGTGCTAATTGACAGAGCAACCAAAAAGTAGGTTAGCTTGTAACTATGAAGGCTTATGTTCAAATTCTTCAAATAAAACTGCACAAGTGAATGAAGTAGAATGAGCAAGAAATGAATATTGTTTTATAAAATCTAAAAACATATCAAGTGGCATCTCTGTGAGGGATTCAGTAAGCAATATCCCAACTACAGTAAAATATCAAGTCATGCAAAAATCGAAAGAAGATTCCAGAAGTAGATCCAGCAAGTACACACGCTCTGAGGTAGAATAGATTTTATATGCACAAAGAACAAAAAGATAAAATTAACTGAAATTTAGATAAACTTAAGGAAAGTGTTAGTGTTAAGTGAAATTAAAATACTAATAAGAGGCCAGAGCATCTTAATGTTCTGAGGACTATGATACGGAAATTGAAGTCAGTGAATATATCTTGGTAAGGTATAAGATGCAGACGCCAATTTAATATGGTCCTGTGAGTATTAAATAACAGATAGGGTATGAGAAGGCATGAAAGGAAACAGCAGAGCTTTCTATAGAGAAGTTTAAGAATTGATGTAAGACATCAAAAGAGATACAGATGAGGGAGCAAGCAGAAAGAGTTTATTAGAAGAATAAAGAGGACAACTGCACTGAATATTTTATTGCAGAAGGTAGAATCATGGACATTTTGGCAATATTAATTACATATTTTTGTCTCTCAAACCATAGAGACAAATCTGAAATTTAAAACAAAACTGCTAATTCAGAACAAGTCTCCACAACTAAACAAGAAATGCTTAACCAATAATTTTTTAAAATTTCATCATTTTTCACATACTCAGACTATAGAAAAGTTCCTCAAATAAATTGAAAATGTCTGTAGTCTTTTCATTTTATAACTTCTAGTAATGTGCCCAAAGCACATAAGATACGTTATTCAAATAGAGAAAATTGTCTGATTTCATGGGAGAAGTTGCTGTATTAATACAGTCCTATGATGACACTGAAGAAAATATCATGTATAATGAAGTGGAAATAATGTACTGATATAAACTGCCTTTCAAATATCTTACTTCTCCTCTTTGCCACTGAGTTAGCTAAACAAATGGCACATGGTTTAATGCATGCCTATTTTCCCTTCATATTTTTAATATTACTGAGTGTGTGGCATATTGTATAGCAGTTCTGAGCATATAGGACTACTGTTCATCAAATGGTATCTTTTTCAAGATATAAAGGATGTATTTAAAGCAGGAGATTTCAAGTACATCTTGAAAGACAGATGAGACTGCATCTCTATAGAATTAATGAACTGTGTAAAGTCAAGATCATTTTAATTTCTTTCTGAAATTCTTAATCCCCTAAATTTTAAAGGACCATCTCTTTTAAGAGTTATGATGTCCATTTATATTCTAGATATTGCTAGATACTCACATTTCACTATTATTTTTATGAAACAAGTTTGAGAAGTCTTTACAAAAAAAGTAACTAAAGTAGTTTAAGATATCTCTGAGTTCCTTGAAAATCATCTCTAGTTATTCTAAGTACTAACACAGTGACTTCTTCAATAGGCATTCAAGGAGAAGAGTCAGAATAAATTGTGGCATTGCTAGTTTGTCAGTGCAAGTAATACAAATTGTCCCTGAATATCAGCCTGAACCATATGATCAATGAAACCCTCAAAGTGCCTGATTTTATCTTTAAATGCTTCAACATAATAAAATACTCTTATGAATGAAATAAATCTATTTTGTGGTAGATAGTATTCATTGTCAGGAAATAATGAATAGGGCTCAAATATAATGTGCTGGGAGCATTTCTTTTTCTCCACAGAAGGAAAAATGGGACAGTGAAAATACATATGGAAGATAAAGGCTCTAGTTTTTGTCACAAACTGAAAGAATTTAGAATATTTTCTGAACTTAAATTTACCATTTCAATTTTTAGTATTGGATAAAAATAAAATTCCAGAATTGAAAGCTGAAAAGTAAGAATTTGTTCCATTATCTTAGTAGAGTCCATGAAAGTAAGAATACTTACAATGAAATGTAGTCTTTAAAAACTTACTGTGTATAGCTTGTTTCTGTGTACCTGTGCATAAATTAATATATTGCTATGTTTAATTTCTGTTATTCTCCTTGAATACTTTGTATGATACTCTCTTATTTTTCCAAATCACTGCCCTTCATTGTTCCTACTATCTTATTGTAGATCGGCACATACCATCAGGATATAGACATCTTACAGTTACATAATTTAGTATTTTTCCATTTGCACTTTTTATTCATGCAATTTCATTATGCATGACTCATCTAGATATTTCCCAGTCTATTTATGTCAGTGAGTCACTTATATCCTTCCTTTAGGCTCTCTTTCTTTCTGCATTTGAATGAGAATCTTAAATGGAATTCTAGAGTCACGACTCTAAAAATAAACTGAAAGAAGTGTCTTTGAAATATTCTAAGCAGAGGATCATATGCTTTATTTTTAAAGACTTTCAGGAATTTCACCCAAACTTCTTCATAACTTACCACAGGCATCCATAGTAAGTCCATCCCATTTAGTTTCAAGAAAACTTTCAAAATTCACACACACACATTTGCACAATGTATCTGTCAACATCATAAAATAATGTAGTCATTAAATGTGTATGTATGCATGTATTACCTAGTTTTCTTCAAACAAGATTATTAATAGAATTGTTTTAACCAACAGATTTTTTTTAAAAAGTGTTTGAAAGCCAAACATAAGATGGCAAAAAGACTAAAGCTATTGCTCTAGCTTACAGCAATTAATTCAAACACAAAGATGTAATATTTTACATGATAGCTTGCAAAACTAGATTCAAAAGAAATTTTAAAATGTACCTGATATGAAAGAGCAAAGCAGCAAAAGTTTTATAGTCTTTTATTAACTCAAATAATTAGATCATTTCAAGCAATAGAATATAAATGGACTTTGACACAGAGACACTTCAACTTTGGGCAACAATGACTTACTGAAGCTTATAGAACTCATGATTCTTAGTAATCTACATCAAGATTTTTGTTAAGACAGACAAGGTGGTTCAACATCTAATCCCAGCTATTCAGGAGGCTAAGACAGATTTAAGGCAAGCCTAGGCAACTTAACAAGACTTTATTCAATACTAAGAAAAAAAAATTGTTAGGCTTATAGTTCAGTGGTATAATTCCTCTTATTTGTGTCAAAATGTGCAAACTTTATTATTATGGAATTAATGACATTTATGTATGATTAAAATCTCATCAAAGAATTAAATGTATGAAATTTATAGTGTTAAATCCAAGAAGGAAATATGTATTTAGAGACTTCTGTGTATACACACAACTGTATAATTCTTCATTCCACAGTATTATAACTTACTGGAAAACTGTTCTTTTTCTTTCCTTTGCTTGGAAAATAAATTACCTCCAAAGGAGAATATTAAAAAAATAGTAGTGTGTTAATAATAAAGGCACTAACTTTTTTAATCTAAAAATTTGCATTTTAAATAACTACCTGATACATTTCTTTCACAGCTTGGTAATAGAAAAAACAAAGTGGTTTCCTGTGCTGATGTCAGGAAATCACCATATTTTAAACTAAAATTTTTCCTTTATATTTCTACATAGGAAACCAGGTTAACTGTGTTGCTCTTACTAATACACAATGATATGCATGACTTACACTAACTTTATTGTCACTCATATAAATTTGCAACTGTTATATTTCTTAAATTTAAGTTTTATCCAGTTATGTCTTCTATGGCATAAATTACTGTAAGCAGGCTGTTTATTTTTATTTTGGTGCTTTTATATACTCATCTTATTGACTAAAAATGCCTGGATAGGTAAATGCATTTTTCAAAAATGTGGTGACCATATTTAATTTTCTTTGTACATGAATATGTTATGCTGTTTTCTTTTACCATTTAGTGTCCTCAGTGATTAATCAGAGTAAATATAGCTCCTGAATAATTTTGAAGCTTCAATATGATATGGAAGCTCAAATAGAGATAGAAAATGTTGTGTGACTTGAGCATTTATTCTAAATTAGGGATTTTTATAGTGGTTTTTTGCACATGTCTAATCTTATAAATACATGAAAGTACCATTTTCAAAATAATGATGATAATAATTAAATGACCTAAGATCACAAAATTGGTAAATTGCAGAATCAAAATTTTTAACTGGTCGGGCATGGTGGCGCACGCCTTTAATCCCAGCACTCCGGACTTTGAGGTAGGCGGAGCGTTGTGAGTTCAAGGCCGGCTTGGGCTACAATGTGAGTGCAAGGCCGACCTGAGCTACACAGTGCGACCCTGCCTCAAAAAACTAGGGCTTGGAGTTTGGCTCAGCAGCTTAAGTACCTGTCTGGCAAGTGCGAGACTGTGAGTTCAATCCCTGGTGCCGCAAAAAAAAAAAAAAAAAAAAAAAAAAAAATTTTTAACTGGTGCTCTCTGATTAACAGAACTGCAAATGTTTCCTTCCAATTATCGCCTTTTTTAGAGCTCCTGAGGCATAGCTACAGTCCCATGTTTTACAGTTACTTGCATGTCATTATAAATCATATTTTGTGAATCAATTGTAAACAAAAGCCCAACAAAGCAGATGACCACTAGTATTATATAATGTTCCTTTTTTGCCCAAACAGATCAAGTTGTTCAGATATTATGTAATACATTCATCATGCACACATTAAACTGTAAAATATGTAATTTTTGCAGTTCGAATGTCCCATTGACAAATCAGTAAGTAAAGAAAGTGTGGTGTATACATATATATATATATATATATATATATATATATATATATATGTAGATAGATAGATAGGTAGATATAGATATAGATATATAGATATATAGATATAGATATAGATATAGATTAGGCAACCTTAAATAATGAGAACCTGACATTTGCAACAACATAGCCAAACTGGTGGGACATTATATTAAATGAAGTAAGTCAGACACAGAGAAAAACATTGCATGAAACACATCCACTGTGCAATCTTTTTTTTTTCAAAAGGCCAAATTTGCAGACATGGAGAATGAAACAGTGATCACCAAGGGATGCGAAAATGTGAGTCGAAAGATGTGAATTATCAGATACATAAGATGAATAAGTCTAGAAACTAATATTAAATAAGGGTTGTATGTAATAGAATCATATCACCTCAGGCACTTTTGCTAAAGAAGAGTTTTAGATGTACCCACCAAAAAAATTAACTGCGAAATGGTAGATATGCTAATTTGTTTCAGTATAGTGACCATTTCACCACCTATACGTATCCTATAACATCCAGTTGTGGACACCAAGTATGCAAAATAAATTTATTTTAAAAAATAATGATAAAGTATATGACTTGGGGGTGTGCTAGGGAATTAATCAGCCATTTATTTTCCAAGCGTTGGTATTTATTTGTATATTAAGGTACATTTAGCTAGAAGAATACTCTTATAATTGTCCAATTAGTATTGTTTTCAACTCATTCCATATTTGAATTTCAAATTAAAGCATAATTGTAATGAGTGTGTTCAACAAGGTTTTTCAAAAATTTTTACTCTTTATTACTTATTGTGAGGCACTAACAAAAGGAAGCAGCACACAGGGAAAGTTTCACTTAAAGATTTGAGCAGCATCAAATACGCTTTGGGGATCACATTTTCAAGACTGCTTGATGTCAAGAAACCTGGATGTCCATCCACAGTCTTGCTGCTTCATTCACCTATGTACCCTTTATCACTGAACTCCTTTATGCTCTTCTATATTTAACTCAGGCAGTTCATGAAATATTACTTCCTAAATGTTACTTCTAATACAATGGCAAAGAAAAAGAGGAACCAAAGTAATTTATTAGGGTTTTTGCCATTAGATATGTTCCACTTATTCTTCCAAGGAAATGGAATAACAAAATTCACTTTAATATATGAAAACAAAAAGCTTCCTTTGAGCAAGGATGACTGCTTGTGCCTATATTTCCTGCTATTCAGAAGGCTGAGGCAGGAGGAGGACTTCAGACCAGGAAATCCATAACAAACTGGGCTGCTTAGAATTACCAGTCTGGAAAAAAAAGCACAAAACAAAACAAAAAACAAAAGCTCTGTTGATATGAGGCATCAATTTGATTTTCACTTTATCTACTGAATGTGGCTGCCTGGAGTTGAATTTCTATAAAGAACATCTCTGACCCTCTTATGAGGTCGCTGAGAAATGCTTACTATTCATTATGAAACATCCTGATCAGTTTAAAGTTATCCCTTGACTGCTTCTAAATTATTTCTGCACAGCATAATTCTAATAATTATAATCATAATGTCCCTTGCTCTTATATTTCTTGACAATACAATTTAGCTCTCTAGTCAAATTGTCTATAGTATTTCTAATTTTGTTTTACTTTTTTATTAGTATTTTCTAAAAAGTTATCACACTTTTGTTCTTTGCTACAATTAGAAAATAGACTGTGTAATTAAATCGCGGGTAAGGAAATCACAATACATATTTCTAAATGCAAATATATGTAATTATCTACTAATTAGCATACTAGTCATTTAAATATTTACTCTAGTTTATCCATCTGCTAAATTAAGTAATTTATCTGTATTGAACAGAAGTGACACTATTTTGATATAGTACTTACAGAGAAACTAGAGATAGGAAACACTGATTCTTGTCTATTCTAATTCAAATTCCAATTCCTATAAATTTTTAGCACTGACTTAAATTATACTGGGTACTC